>VXBW01007739.1:56335-211938 GCA_013400375.1 Thinocorus orbignyianus | reverse complement strand
TTTTTTTTTTTTTTTAAATGTAGAAATGGAGATTTGGTGACATGCAAATAATATGGGTTGGCTGTTTGTACCCTGTTTAATTGTTTGTTTTGCAGAAATCATCTTGAACCCAGGAGAAAAACAAAACAGCCTCCAAACTGTTTCCCTATTTTAATTTTAATTTGACTTATTTCTTTCAATATATTTTAGATGAAACATTTAATTTCTTATTCAAATTATTTATAATTTCAATATATCTCTTTATTTGAAAAAGATGTTTGAAAATGTTCAGACTCAAAAGAAGGCAGGCTGAAGTCTATGTTTTATTTCAACAAAGTCAAAATTTTATACTTACTGATTTGCCAAAATTGAGCTCTCTACACAGTACTTATTTTTGTTTGGAATTTCCATGAGACCACAAAGGGAGCCAGAAGGTTTGTCCAGCTTTTGTCAAGCATCTGGAACGTTAGGTACACAGATTTAGTGACTGCTGGCAAATAATCTGGTTTAAGAGATTTTACTGGTCTCTTGTCCCTGGTATCCAGCGATAGGATGCACGGGAATGGTTCGAAGCTTTGCCAGAGGAGGCTTAAACTGGACATTAGGAAGCATTTCTTCTGAGAGGGTAGTTGAACACTGGAGCAGACTTCCTAGAGAGATGGTTAATGTCAGTGTTTAAAAGGCATTTGGACAATGCCCTTAATAATACGCTTTAGCTTTTGATCAGCCCTGAAGTGGTCAGGCAGTTGGACTAGATGATCACTGTAGGTCCCTTTCAACTCAAATATTCCTCTCCTCTCCATGACCCTTGTCCAGTCATAGGAATGAATCTAGCCTTGCAGTACAGTTTTCAGTTATCTTAGTGGTATGATTGTCTTCTTTATCCTACCCATTCTTTACCTCTCCCTTGTTTACTGCCTACTTTCCAAACAGCGAAGTTTGATTCCCAGTTCAATCCATCTGTTGCACTAAATGAAAAAGGGGTCCTGCAAGAAAAATTGTCATTGATTATGTCATTCAGAACTGATTTGTAATGGTTATACAAAATGGACTGCATTCAGGTTGCTTGAACAACTAATACTGACGTTTCCCCATATTGCACTGCTTGACTTTTTGTAATGAATAAGCCCAGACTTTGCCAAACTGCATGGCCTAGTGGCCCTGAACTTTTCAGCTTTTCTCGCCCTGTCTCTTCCAGCTTGCCTTCCCTCTTCTGCCCTTCTGGCTCCTTGCCCCAGTCCAGTTCTTACCTAGCAAAGCAAGGATCTGCGTCACAGATGTCTCATCTAACATCCAGACCCTAGATCTAGAATAATCCATCTTCCACTTCTGGACTCTGTACCGTTGTTTTCATCCATTTCCACTTATCTCACATTCTGGCTCTTTGTCTCATCTGTCTTCCCCTCAGCCCCAGCAAGTCCTAGACCCTTTGCCCAAGTGCTCTGAGTGTCACACCTGCCATTTTTCTTCTCCCATGCATCATTTCAGACCGTTACTTCTCCCAAGTCAATGTATCCTGATTACTTCCTTGGCTCTTTTCCCACTACTTTGGAATTAGCCAGTCTCTTCTTCCAGTGATCCCTCTGTGTGTGGGGAGCAGGCAGGGTCAGGGGAGATGCAAACCAAAGAGGCATAGTTTGCCTTCTCTTGCTTCCCTAGTCCAGAGGTAGACCTTCCCTGAGCTCGTGTAGAGAAAGTCCCTTAGACTACACAAGGCCTAGAGAGAAAAGGATTTTAGAAAAGTTGGTGTATTATTTTTTTTTCAATAAAAACTCTATTAAGTCTCTGTTGAACAAGTGTAAATTGCAGTTTTTCCAAAAGCTTATGACCTGTCTAGATTTTCACAAGTATGGCAAAAATCAACGTCTGACATGAAAGGAACCTTTCCTTTACCTTTTCATCAAAATTCAAGTCCCTTGAAAGCAGAGAACTTGCTGGAGCTTTTTAAAAAGGTCACTAATTTTTTCTTAATGTTGGTAAAATAGCTTCTTTACTCTAGCCTATTTTTGGAAAAGGACTTTTTCTTTCATTTGCCTCAAATATCAAACTGGGATAAGCATCTGATATGGAAAATTTCCATCTGGAAGATAAAATTTGTTGTAGCTAGAGGAATCTGTAAGGAAGGCTTTACAGCAGGCAGCACAGGGCAGCCTGGAGAGACAGCAGCACTGGCCCCAACAATGCAGATCTCACCTCTGTCTGTGGGCTATGTGGAGCATTTTCAGGAGGTCAAGGAGGGTCTTCTCACTGGCTAAACCTGTCCTTTTAGAGGCTTAAATCTGGGGGACAGTCAGCGAGCAGAGAAAAAAAAAAAAAAAAAAGCACCTACCCCAGGCTTTCAGCACCTTTAATACTCATTTAAAAATGCATGTCACACAATGAAAGAAAATCAGTGCCAGTCCCCAGCGTGGAACTAAAACCAACCAGCCAAGCAGTTAGAACAAACAAGCGAAAGAGTGGAAAAAATCCAATCCTCCACAGGCTATCTTTCTCTTTCTCCTCCTTCTCTCCCTCTCTCTTTGCATCAGCCATGGGTATTTGGCTAGGGGGCTGTATTTTGCAGTCTTACCTTTGCTAAAGCATGTTAACCCTTCAGCTCATGATTTGTCCTCAAATATGGGAAGCCTTGACAAGAAGAAAATGATATCAGAGTTACGGTTTTCCTCACTTTTTGTACAAAATATTTAAGAGCCCATTGGCATGGTGAAGTCACAGGCTCCAGCTGAGAGCTCTCTCTATGTGCTACACAGTGTGGGAGACTGGAAGAGAGGACAAGTTTGGGGTCAGGATGCTGAGAGAGATTTGTCAATTTGTTTCAACAGCCAAGCATCTTCTGCTATTTGATGCATCCTCCCTTGGCCTCTTCCTGGAGAAAGTCCAGTGTGAAGCATTACTCCTGTCGACTCTAGGCCAGGCATTCTCTGCTCTGATTTTGGAACCAAAAGCTCTGTAGCTCAGGGGAATGTGTGACACAGCCTTGAACCTCACCACTAGCACTAAATATTCCTGCCTCCTAATGGCAATGTGGTGGGACTTCTAAGATGAGCAAGGTATCTCAGTCTGATTCAGAGCTGACATTATCCCTCTCGTAAGGCCGTTCCCTTCTCAGATCCTTCCCATGAATTGTCGGCAGTAGAAAGAGCAGGGGCTTGTGTTGAGTGAGGGTGAATTATAAACTGTCTTCTCTGGCAAGTAAGTGATCCTTTCCAGGTGGCATCAGCAAACAGTGGAGGGAACTTCCCCAGCTGCTGCCCACTTTATACCCTTTTCAGGGATAGATAATTATCTCTAGGACTATTATGATGCCTCCTCACATGAGCCTGAAATGTACTGAGTATAGACTAAAGAAGGAGGGGAAACAGGAAAAAACATCAGCATCTCAAATGATGTGCAAGAGGGCTGGTGCCTGTGGCACTGCATGTATTCAATTTCAGCATGCTGTATTTACTTCTGTTTCCCCTCTCTGAAAAGGCAACCTTCAGGCGCTTCGCTAAATGGATTGAAAGGTTTGTCTGGTTTTAATGATGCTTCTGAAAGAGCCTGTTGTTATTCCTCTACTCAAATACTTCTGAGAGATTTTGCAATGCCTCTTGGTAAATCAGAACATTATGAACACCTTGGCATTTAGTGAGTAGGCAATGTTCTGTTCTGGGACTACTTTAGGAGGAGTGACTGGGGTTAATAAGCTAATGTTTTCTAGGAGAGGGTATCCTAATATGGGAGAGTATGAGAACAATCAGCAGATTAATTAAGATGTGTGTAATGGAGTGGTATGAACATTTAACTGTAGCAATCAGATGAATTGGAAGCACAGTTTCTGTCTCAGGTGGGATCCTTTAGGGACACAGAATCTATTTGTCCTGTGAAGTACAATTCCCTGTGCACTTTTACAGCAAACCTGCTTTAGTGGAGACAGACTCAGGGTCTACCCTTAATTATCATGGTATAAATCTGTAAAACCAGAGTATACTAAATGAGGAAAACCGAGTACCACAAAAGAAAACTAACTGGAGGTTTACCTGCATAGCTGAGAGAAAATCTGACTCTATGGCTTTAGCAGTGAAGAGGGGAACAGAGTGAGCTGACATAAGTGGAGGGATGTAGTTCTGGTTCCTTAACATGACAGTCAGTCATGAACCAGAATCCAGAGAAAAAAAAGTGGCATTATTTTTTTTAGTCCTCACATTCCTGAGAGGCCTGGATCATATACCAGTGGAGAAGGATGGAAGAGCTTATGGAAGAAAAGATTGATTTGGTCCCACTGATGAGTATCATTTATGCCACAAAACACTTGGATTAGAGAAGAAATACTTTTTACTACTTCTGTGACCGTAGAGGAGCAACTGCTGTAGGGGTGTCACACATATTTCATGATCAGTATGGTTACATCTATCCTTAGCCAGGCTGGGGCTGGCACTATCCCCCACTGTGAGGCTACTCCGCTTGGGCACCACAGACTCAGGCTTCAAAGAAGATTTAAGTATTTTATATGATATAAAATTACTTCAGAAAAAGGGATTTAGATAAATTCTTCTCTATCATTATATGTGACAACTTCAAATTTACGGGGCCTTCCCAGGGAGACCTCGGTTGACGTATTTATCTGAACAGTCAAGCATTTTAGCACTTGAGGTTCCTGTGCTTTAACTACTGGGTTTAACTAGTGTGCTTTTTGGAGACGAAGGGAAGATCTTGGTGACTGACTTGAGGAAGGCAGTAGAGAGGGTAGGAAACATGAGCATCCAAAGGCCTGTGAATAACGATGTGGAAGAACAGATGTGAATTGTAAAATGCTCTGTCTCCACAAAGCCATCACTGTCTCTTAAGCTCTGAAGAGCGTCTGAAGCCACTTTTCATTTTACACTTTCTAAAACTTGAGTCTAGTGTATGAGCATTAGCTTTTACAAATGATGAGCCAGCATTTGAGCCCCAATTCTTGATGTGCCATATAGCACCATGTGGACATAGAAAAATAGCCAGAACTGGAGCCCTGAGTGGGTCCATTGCCTGATTTTCACTCAAGCAAAAGATAATGATGCAGGTAGCAACAACTATTCTGTTTCTAAGGGGTATCATGTTAAAGAGCTTGTTAATAGCCTCCTGTCTCCTTCCCATGCTGTAGGCAACCAGCATAGGCAGCAAGTGTAAATAAAGAAGGATATGCAAAGGGCAAAATTTCATTTCAGCTCAGGGCGTATTTTATGATGCAATGCGTGAGCAGTTAGAGGGAAGGCTGGGATGCAAATCTGCAGCGCTTCTTCCCAGAGCTGGAGATAACTGTTAAAGGCAGACAGAGTTGGGGTGGGGATGGAGCTGAGTGGGACTGTGTGAGTGGGAGAAGCAACATGCCTGACCGACTCTGGCAATGGTGGTGGGGTACCTATTCTGGCAGCAAGTGGGTGAGCATGTAGGCTGCAGTGAGAGTGTGGTGAATATGTATGACTGAATTATTAGTTCATTATGCATGTGGCTGAGTCAGGTAGGAGGAAGAAGGTGGTCAGTGGAGCAGATTTCCTCTGTCCTTCTGGTCATGGTGTGAAGAAAATACTGAGACCAGGGCAGCCTTGGGCATAGTGATCATGCAATTACAGAGTTTTTGATTCTTGGAGAAGCAAGGAGGAGGGTCAGCAGAACTGCCCCCTTGGACTTCCAGAGGACACACTTTGGTCTTTTCAGGATCCTGGTTGGCAAGGTCCCTTGGGAGGCAGTCCTGAAAGACCAAGAAGTTCAAAAAGACTGGGTGTTTTTCTAGTAGAAACTCTTAAAGGTGCAGAACCAGGCTGTCCCCATGTACCAAAAATTGAACTGTGAGGGAAAAAGATCAGCCTGGCTGAACAAAGACTTATGGTTGCAACTCAGGAAAAAGGAGAATTTATGGCCTTTGGAAGAAGGAGCAGGCCACTCATGAGGACTACAAAGTTGTTGTGAGGCTATGCAGGGGAAAAATTAGAAGGGCCAAAGCCCAACTAGAATTTTGTCTGGCTTTTGATGTGAAGGACAATAAAAAAGTTTCTAGAAATACATTAGCAATAAAAGGAGGACTAAGGATAATCTTCATCCTTTATTTGACAGGGGCAGAAACATAGTGACAAAGGATGAGGAAAAGGCTGAAGTACTTAATGCCTTCTCTGCCTCCGTCTGTAACAGTAAGACTAGTAGTTCCCTGAGTACTCAGCTCCCTGAGCAAGCAGATAGGGGTGGGGACCAGAATGAAGCCCCCATAATCTAGAGGGAAATGGTGAGGGACCTGCTACATCACTTAGACATAGGTAAATCTTGGGGCCAGATGGAATCCACCCAAGGGTACTAAGGAAGTTGGTGGAAATGCTAACCAAGCCACTTTCTGCCATTTATTAGTAGTCCTGGATGGCTGGGAGGTCTCACTTTACTGAAGATTGCCAAATGTGTTGCCTATCCACAAGAAAGGCTTTAAGGAGGATATGGGGAGCTATAGTCCTGTCAGTCTGACCTTGGTGCTGGGGAAGATCATCCTGTGTGCTATTACATGGCACATGCAGGAAACCAGGTGATCAGTCCCAGTCAGCATAAGTTCATGAAAGGCAGGTTCTGCTTGACTAACCTGATCTCCTTCTATGACAAGTTGACCCACTTAGTGGATCAGGGAAAGGCTGTGGATGTTGTTTACTTGGACTTTAGTAAAGCCTTTGACACCATTTCCCACAGCATTCTCCCAGCTGACCATGGCTTGGAAGAGTGTACTCTTTGCTGGATAAAAAACTAGCTGGATGGCTGAACCCAAACAGTGGTGGTGAATAGAGTTAAATCCAGGCTGGTCACAAGTGCTGTTCGCCAGGGCTTAGTATCGAGACCAGTTCTCTTTAATATCTTTATCAATGATCTGGATGAGGGGATTGAGTGCACCCTCAGTAAGTTTGCAGATGACACCAAGTTAGGCAGGAGTCTTGATCTGCTTGGGAGTAGGATGGTTCTACAGAGGGATCTGGACAGGCTGAATTGATGGGCTGAGGTGAACTGCATGAGGTTTAGCAAGGCCAAGTGCTGGGTCCTGCACTTGAGTTACAACAACCCCATGCAGCCCTACAGGCCTGGGGAAGAGTGGTTAGAGAGCTGCCTGCTGGTAAAGGACCTGGGGTCTTTGGTTGACATCCAGCTGAATATGAGCCAGCAGTGTGCCCAGGTGTTCAAGAAGACCAACAGCATCCCAGACTGTATTAGAAATAATGCGTCCAGCAGGACTAGGGAAATACTCATTCCCCTGTACTCAGCACTCTTGAGGCCTCACCTCGAGTACTGTGTCTGGTTTTGGGCCGCTCACTGCACTGAGACTCTGGTGCAGGTCCAGAGAAGGGCAATAAAGCTGGTTAGGGGTCTAGAGAACAAGTTTTGTGAGGAGCAGTAGAGGGAACTGGGGTTCTGGAGCTCTTCAGTCTGGAGAAGAGGGGGCTGAGGGGAGACCTTATTGCTCATTATAACTACCTGAAAGGAGGTTGTAGAGAGGTTGGAGTTCTTATTCCAAGTGATAAGCAATAGGAAATGGTCCAAAGTTACCCCAGGGGAAGTTCAGATTGGATATTAGGAAAAAATTTCTTCACCAAAAATGTTACTAAACATTGGAACAGGCTGTCTAGGGTGGTGGTGGAATCACCATCTCTGGAGGTATTTAAAAGATGGGTGGATGTGGTACCTAGGGACATGGTTTAGTGGTGGTTTTGGCAGTGTTAGGTTGATGGTTGGACTCAATGATCTTAAAGGTCCCTTCCAATCTAGATGATTCTATAATTGAACTGTGAATCTAGAAGGACTCCCAGTGTGGGCTAAGCACTGAATTCACCTTTCTATCTTCCTGGGACACTACAGCATTCTCATTCCCTCTGGGGCTTTGTGGACCACTTTCCAGCTATTGTAAATTGCTGCAGGGCAACAAATCCACTTACATCTGGGTAATAGAAAATATAAATTTTGTGCCATCTTTCTTGTCTGTCCATCTGTCTTACTTTGCCACCCTTGCTGCTTTGTCTTCATTAGCTCTCCCTGGCTGTCACTTGAAGCTAAGATGGACTTTCTTGTTACCCTCATTGATTCTTCCTTTCAAATGTGGTTAGCAGTGATCCTGGATTCTGGGCCACCATGCAAAGAGGCTGCATTGTGCCTTGGGAAGAGGGGAAAGCAGAGCAGAACCAATTTATGATAAGAAGCGTGTGGAAACCAGGGTATAAACCAGGCAGAAACCAGTGGGGATAGCTTAAGCATGAATGTTGGAGCCAGAAGACCAGTGGTGACCAGACCTAGAGCTACACAGGGTGGAGGCTGGGGATTAGCATCTGTCCTAACCCGGAGAGAGTTCTCCTCTTGGCCTTTGCTGTGGGTGAGGTTGCTGTACTGAAACACTGGGTGGCTGTACTGCCCGCAGTCTCTTGAATCACAGAGGTGGTTGTAGTGGGGAGAGCCTCTAGCTCCAAGAAAGAGTGGGAAAGCCGGAAGGTTAGAAGGGGAGTAGTGAAGAGAGACAGATACGGGGAAGATGTGGGTGTTCCCACCCTGCATACGCTTCCCACAGGGACTGTGACTCCTCTCCAGTTTGCAGTGAGTGGCTGTGTGCTTATTCAGGGTCTGGAGACAGCTGGCAACAGGAAAGCTGTGCCCAGCCCTGGAGCTGGAGAGGGTGATGGTCTCTGGGTTAGGACTAGTCCTAATCTGAGTTAAGCACTCCTCACTGCAGAGCTCTTCACTTTAGCCTATGCTTTGGATGTCTGTTCCTCTTTCCAACCTAAGGAGGCTGAGACTGATGGAATGTGTGGTGCATGTTTCTATGGGGTGTTTGTGTATGAAGACAACGCTCCAGACGATTTGGCTTCCAAGCACTAAGAGGCTCTAGGGCAGGAAAAGCAGCTGGTATTAACCTTGCGCATTCTTTAGCTATTGGTTTTCTTTTACTGAATGAATATCACATGTCCTCCCTTCGCGCATCATCCCCCCACCCCCCTGCTCTGGGCTTTACATCAGCCTCCTTAATAAGAAGTGCTCTGTTTTTAGTCCCAAGTGAGTGCCGAGCTTTTCACTGCAGGGCTTACTGTTGCCTGAAGCTCTTGTCTGAAATAGCAAGCTGTCTTTTCAGGCATGCTGCACGCCCCTGAAGAGCCAGTCAAAGCTGGGGTGCCCTGCGTTGTGCATGGCAGCTCACAACCCTCTTTCCACCCCACCCCAGCTCCTTTTATTCAAAATCATGATCGATGACTTGGGAGGTGGGAGTAAAAAATAAACTCTCCATGTTTGTGGTTTATAGTTAGTTCCTTCAGATAGTCAGCTGTCATACTGATGACTTCAGAAGAACCTCAGAAAAATACGTAAATAAGAAGGCCCTGTTATTAAAGGGAATTGGCAAGGATACACTTTTGCCAAGCCTAGCCCAGGACTGTTGTAAGTGCAGTGGGAAAATATCTCGCTGTCAAGTGGCACTGATCAGAGCATGCACCAAGATGTGCATCCTTTATCTCACCTGTTTCTCTCACACCCCATGATATGCCTTTTGCAGGGTGCTTTCAAGGTGTTACTTCTTTCATGTATTTTCCAGTCCTTCAGCTGCCTCCACATTTATCTTTGAGAGAGTTTGCTTATAATTCTTCCATTGCAGTACTAATTTCTTGAGACTTCCTTGCTTGACCCTTCCATAGCTTCTTCAATAGTCCAAGAACAAATAGTATTTCCTGGGGTTAAGATACAGCAAGTGTAAAAAGCGTGAAAGGGAGAAGGCTAAAAGGAGAAGACCTAAAAATACAGTATCTAATTAAAGTATGGAAATAGCTTCTTTAAGGAAATATTATGGCAAATGGCTTAAAAAGATACCAGAATGGATTAGCCAGCTTTCTGAATAGGAATAGCCCCAGCTATTACACAGAGCTTGATAGAAGCAATAAAGGCTTGTGCATCAATATTGCAGAGACTGGAAGAAGTTCATTTCGGCAGTGATGGGAGGGAGTTGCAGGTGCTCTTACAGCTCTGTTCCAGGGTGGGAATCCTCTGTCACCACTGTCATGGATAATGATGAAAGTGATGCACAGGGCAGGGCTGTGAGGTGGAGAACAGGCTCATCTTTAAGTGACTCAGCCTGGCCATATGCTCACCACTCACTCTGGAACTCTCATCCCTCTTCACTTTCTACTGCGTGTCCTGGTGCAAGGATGGGAACTGTAGCTCCCCCTCCAAAGTCATCATCAGCTTTCTTTTTCACCCTTGTATCTGTGTACCTGAGCCGTTACTGCCATGGGTCCCTCTGCCTACATCTAGGGTAGCTCCTGACTGAAGTGGTGGGAGAGCATATACTGTGGCCAGGGACCCCAGTAGGAAGCTGGCACCCTCTGAAGCTCTGTGTGAGGAGCTTCTGCAAGCAAGGAGGTTCCCTTCAGTGTCTAAAACATGGTTACTTAGCTCAGCTGTCCATACTCATTGCCTCTGAAGTGCTGGGCTAGGAAACTCAGAAAAGCTAAACCTTGCTTGTGAGATTTTTAATGTCTCTTATTACTGCAAAAACAGATCCAGATGTTCCCCTTACCACAACACTCTGTCTCTCCATCCACCCACCCCTTTCTACAGTCATTTTTTTGCCCTTCACTCTTTCCTTTCTTGGTCCAGCCTCCTTCCTACTCTTCACCCGTCATACCTGACTGCAGGGTGATATAGTGGTTTTGTTTGCTTGTTCTTTATCATGCTGTTTGTTAGAGTAACAGAAAGGACTCATTGCTTCTGTTCACACTGTTTTGAAGGTGAGGTTAAGAAATTTCTACAGATGCATGTTGTGCAGTTGTGTGAGAATGGGTGACCGTGGTATGAAGCAATAGGTGACAAGTAACTTAAATGTTTGGTTATTTGATTGGAAAGTGGATGTGAAAAAATGACTTAAGCTGGCCCTCTTTGAGTAGAGGGCTGTACCAGGCCACTTCCAGAGGTCCCTTTCAACCTGAATTTCTCTATAATTCCAAAAATCTTGTTTGCCCTAGTGATATTTTCCTCCTGAGGTGTGTTTTTATTTGCTTGTCTCACGATGTATGGCATTGTGGGACTGGACAATATGTGGAATCTTGTTGTTAAGGCACAGAAATCCAATCAAGTGTTTCTCCTTTCACAGCCTAAACAAATCTTACTTTGCAGGAGTGCACAAAATTACAATTTGAAGAGCTCATCTGTAGAAGTGTCCAATCAAGGGCTGCAATGCCAAATGGGGTCAAAGTCTACATTTTCAGAGTGAGTGTTTGCTAAATAAGGACTTGCAGCTGGAAGTGGAACTGCAAGGGTGAAACTGGAACCTTACGTGAATTATTCTGCATAGTTCCCTTGCTCCCTGTCAAAATGGTTCCCTTGGAGAAGCTCTGTGGGCTGCACTAACTAGTAATTGAACTCACCCATCATAGCACCCGAGCTCCTTCGTAGAAACACAGCTATTCTTGCATGGTTAATCCTATATCAGAATAAAATTAATTGGAGAAGAGGTGGTCATGTTGGCAACTTCAGTGTTCCTGATAATTTAATATTTTCCTTCCAAGACACTGATAGCTTTGATTCTGGCTTTCTGTAAAGACCCTGAGAAGGATTTTCAGGGATATCAAACAGTATGATTTTTTTGGACATTAAGAAAGCAGGGTCAAGAAACCCTATTTTGAATGACTGGCTACTTGATGTAACATGGCAATTGACCCTCTGGAGGCACTGCAGGCCTACCTAGCCTCTGATGTCCCTTCTCAGATATCCCTGTCAGAACTGCTGTGGAAAGACTGAGCCTGGGATTGACAGGTGACATTTGTAGCTTGAGAGGCCAGGGATGCTCAGGACATTATTCCAGGGCCCACGCCATTGAGCTGTGTCCCTGCACAACCTCCACCACGCAAACTTCTTCTTCAGTCAACAGCTGCTGGTCTTAGTGGAAATGTCTGTGAATGGGATCCAAGAACCATGAGGTCCTCATCCCAGCTCCCAGCCTCCCTTCTACCATATCCAACAAACCCTAAAGAAACCTGTAGTATTGCCACCCTGGCTCAAGCTGTTTTCTAACACTGCTATGATCCGTGGCTGTTTTGTAGCCAGCTGAGGCAGCATATTTTGGAGTGGGTCAGCCTCCCCTCTTCTGCAGGAGCTATTGGAAGAGCTGACTGCAAACAGATTTTCACTGCCCCGATGTGGACTGATGTCAAACAGTGCCCAATGAGAGCTGACAAGCTGACAGACCCGATCCGTCAATGGCAGATGAGGAGGGGGGGCAGAGAACATCTCTTGTGTACGCCTTCAAGAGACAGAGAGTGATTTCACAGATGGGCCAGTAAAGCTCTTGTAAGTGATACAGGTTCTTATTTAATAGCCTATCCATTTCTGTGAAGGCAGACACAGGCGCAAGGGATACAGGGATAAGAAAAGTTCAGTGCCAGGCACAAAGTAACCCACAAGAGTCCAGCTTCCAGGGGCAGGATCCTGTTTGGTATGCTTGGTATGTTTGGTCTCTGACAGGTAAATAACTGGGGGTGGGCTGTTTGGGAGCCCCTGCTGAGCTCAGAAGAAGGTCTCTGGAAACAGCCTGTGGGCCGCAGGCTTTTCAAGCTTTTAAATGGGCCCAGCCTAAATAGAAGTATCCCTTGTTAGCTCACCTGTTTAAAGCTGGTCTCTACTGAATGAGCTTACCAGAATATAGATCTGGAAATCAGCTCTGAGCTGGACTTGATTTATTGGTTGCTGCCCAAGTGCAGTCCACATGAAGAAACTAATCCTGTGCTGACTCTTTTCCACATTGACCAGTTTACTACTTAAGTCCTTAACAGGTCATTATTAAAATTTCCTTTTTCTTCCTACAAAATGTAGACTGGTTTCAGGTTCCACCAACAGTCCAGGTAGGAGACTTGACTAATATTGACAATTTTCACCCTAATGCTGAGCTCACGAAGGCATTGTTGTGGAAGCTTTGTCTGCAGCAAGCCATCTGTATTAGACACCTGAGAAGTTATGGAGCTCAGAAAGGTCAGTCAGTTGTTCTTACCTCATCAGGAAAGTTGGGAAAAATTCTGCCGTCATCCATGCCCATTCCATTAATCCCATGTAACAAGACTGGTGGTGAGAATATCTTAAAAGTGATCTGGTGGCCTGGGCTTGGGCTTCATTCTCAGTAATAAGCAGAACAGTGCAGATGATTCACTTGCTGGTCCAGCAGAGCTGTAGCCGGGCTCTGTGCAGGAAGCACAAAGGTAAGAATTTTGCTTTTGCTATAGCATTGTCAGTGCAGGCTGGCTGCTTTGTTTCATCATTGCAGATGTTTTAGAGAGATGAATGATCAGTGCAGAGCACTTTGGGGTCCCCTGCTCTGAAAGAGATGTGGGAAAACCAAGCTGCTGTTTGCATTTAAATTTAAACTTCTTCATTGGTGCTATACTACCAGTAGTAATCTCAACACATAATTTAAAAGTATACAAACCAGGCCCTTTCTGTTTAGTCCATGTCCTTTCCTCTGACTGAGTGGAAACTGGCATCTCCTTGCTTTATAACTGTCTGATTTGCAATCTTTCTCTCCCTCTTCCCCCACCCTCACAGCAGCCTGTCCTCATACTACTGATTCATTGAGCAATCAGATGGGTGATAACAGATGCTTCAGGAGAAGGGAATCTTCCTCCACAATTTGCTTAGCCAGTTGTGTGGTTGGAGTAGGAGTCAATTCCTTCCTGCCGTCTGCAGCCGTCTGCAGCCTGAAACGACTCATCCATCCCTTACCATTCTAGGGGTGCAACTATAAATATAGCAAGAGTTCACAGAATTTGCCAGCCCTTTTTAAGTTCTTTCTCCAAAATCTGTCTTTGACCATTTCTTATAGCAACAGAAGGCTTCTGATGAAATATAAGGTGCAAAGGGGTGTAAATGGCTGATTGTTCATTTCACCGAGCTTCCTGCCCTCTGAGTATTGCAGAAGAGGGTTAGCAGGCAGTATTAACTCATTTTCACAGTGTACTTCATTACCATTAGCAGAATCTCCTCTAATTTTTCACTTGGCTGGAACACGGCGGCATCTGTCATGTCTTAGAGAGAGGTTGGGACATTTGTTGTACTGAGTGGGATAGACACAGTTGAAAGGGATGTGGCTTTGCCCCTACGCAAACATGGACGTGGCAACTTTTAGTCAGACACAGCCCTTCTTCTTGCCTCAGTAGCTAAGTTTGCAGGGAAGTAACATTTCCATCTCGGTTTCGGTGATTAGGAGTGACATCCTCTTTCTACAGCCATCTGGGGTGTGAAAGCAAATACATCTGTGTGGTCCAAATCGATCCAGAAAGGTGGAAAGCAAACCAACGGCTATCAGAAAAATTATCCCTTTCTGCTTCTCTCCTTCCCGCCCACCCTGGTTGTTTCATTTGCTGATCCTTATTTACTCCCACTCTTCAGCTGGGCCAAATTTGGCTCTGTCTGTCGGAGGCGAGGGCACCAGGAGTGTCATGGCTGGTGGGGAAGTGAGAGAGCAGTGGGGCTGAGGTTCTTGGCAATGCGGTACCCTCAGGGCTGGCCAGGTGATGGCTCCCGCCCCCCAGCCCTTCCTGGGCCCCCCTCCAAGCCCATTTCTGGGATCCTGACTGACTTTGGCAGTTGGCTGCAGTTGCAAGAGGGTTTCCATGGCAATGTACCAGTGCTGCTCGCTCCCTCCTCAGAGCTCTGCCTTCCTTTCCCTCCCTCTTCCTCTCCTCACCCCCCTCCTCAGCCCTCCTGTTTCTCAAGCCTGTTGCCATGGAAAAGTCATAATCCACAAAGAATTTCAGTTCTCCCTCCACCCATAGGATTGGGATTTTTTTGGTATTAAAAGTTTGCTTTTTAGTTTAATGTGGGGGTAGGGGATGCTCCATCTGCCTCTTTGAAACCTTGTCCCTGGGCAACAGGGAAGTCTCTTCTCTTGGATTTGGAGGCCTTCCTGAAGGAAGGGTGGTAAGAAGCTGTAGAGAAGAGCTCCAGCTGATGGGCACCCTGGCAGGGTTATGGCTTTGAGAAGTACTTGTGTGACACTGGAGGTTATGACTGTTTTTTTGAAGGGACTGTGTCGTTTGGAGTCTGGAGCCCGACTTAATGACGTTTAAGTGCCCAAGACATTGGATAAAAAGGAGTGAGAGATTTCTGAAATGTGCCTCCTCTGGAGGCTGCTTTTTTCTGAAATGATCATAGTGAGTGCTGCCAACAGAAAAGGGTGCAGACAACTCATACGCTTCCACAATATGTGCACAGCAAGAGCTGTGGAAATGATACAGCCGAAGGTACTGAATGAGACTAGAACTAGAGCCCACATTATTCCACTTGCTCCTCGTGCTAATTCCCAAGTTCTTATGATATGTCTGCAGTCTATCAGGTCTTGTGTGTGAGGATTGTGGGTTACATTGGTTAGCTTAAGCACCAATTAAAGGTGAAATCAGTGAAGTTCCTGCTCAGATTAAATAAACTCTGAAAAAGCACTGGGGTACTCTGATAGCTTTGCTGTTCTAGGCAGCAGAGCCGGTTGAAGTGGAGGAAGCTGTGGTATAGTGACAGATGTGGGAATTGACCCTTTGCTGCACTCTCCATGGAAATGTTCTGGTTTCACTCCCAGTACACTTGCTGTTTCCATCTGCACTGTGCTCAGGCTTCCCACAGTGGGCACTGTGGCCCGGTATCCTCAGATGAATGTTGGAAAACTTTATTCACAATATTTCTAGGTCTGAGGAGTCCTGGAAGGCTCCTGAGCAAAGTAATATTCCTGAGATTTCCCACTCTCTTTAGGAGGGAGAAGGGAAAGGATTCAGACAATATATCCCAAATTTGGACCTTGTACATATTGCACACCTCCTGAGAGTCTTTCATTGGATGTGATGTTAGCATCATGCCTGAGGCTTCTTTAAACTGACCTTTTCCCACAGAAGAAGCAGAGGAGTAATTCAAGATCAGACGCAGCTCTAGAGTAAAATGGCACATTTACTTCACTAGAGACACAGCAACGCGGTTTGAAGTTGACTCTTTCTTTCTTTTCTTGTTCATGAAACATTGAGGGTGCATGTTCATTCTGTTTCTTTTTCATATAGACAACTACATTCAGGTGCCTGCTGCATACACCTAGCCTACACGTTGTGGTTACCTCTCCTCATTGTCTGTGTGTACCCAGCGTCTGAGTCACTTGCTGCTCGCTTGGCCTCAGATGTTGTAATAGTCACAGAGTCTAAATTGGGCACGTGGAGTAGGTGATGGAGTATAAACCAGGAGCCTTTTCAGGCTGTTGGAAAAATTATTGATTTACAAAACCATAAAGTCATAGTGCTGGGTCATTGTAGCTCTTCTTCTTTTGTATGAGTTCCTGGAAGGTAGTGGATTTTCAGCTACCACAGACTGGTCTGTCCTGCAGAAAGCAAAAAGTCTAATCTGTCAGCAATGCTGTACCTTTTTCCTTGTTGATATGCCTTTATTCTTTCCTAGACAAACATAATTTCTTCGGTCCCATGCCCAGGGTAGTTTGTCTCTTCTGACACTGCTGAGGAAGAAGCCTGAGTGGTTGCAGTGCCATGTTGGGCACCTGTCAGGTGGACCCCCACCTGTATGTTTGACAGAGGGTCCTGAACATCCAGCAGCAGAGAAAAATCTTCAGTCACTACCGATCTGGGATAGAAGTTGAACTGCTGACCAGAAGGCAAATAATTCCTTTCTTTTTACACCTTTCAGGCCCCAGGGATGGATCCCAAGAGGTTTTCCAGAGCACTGTGTGAGAATGTAGGAGTGCACTGACTTTATTAGCAGGCACAGTTGCCTTCCTTGTGCTTAGCAAGACCTTGTGTCTAAACATCACTCTCTCTTTTACCAAAAGGAAGAGAGAGAGGGCATGTAACTTTATTTAACAGAGCCTGGGCTACAAACTACATCACAAAACACTCTACAAAGTTAATAATACAAGGCACAAGTCGGATGTGATATAAATGATGTAAATGTGTGAACTCTGAGTAGGACTTTGGCAGTATTCCCAGCCATGTTCAAAATGTACCCATGATATTTCTATCTCCCATACTGGAAACCCACTAGAGGCAGGCAGAAAAGACTTAGGTTGAGTTTATTATCCATATTTATCGTTCATTTCAGAATAGCATCTTCCTCCCACACTGATCCATCCTCGCAGCACTACATATGCACCCAGCTCAAAGCAGGAGGCTTCACACTTTGACTTTTGGGGCAAGAGTTGAGAATGGTGAGATATGCTTGAAACATTCAGTGTGTGTTGGCAAATCAAAAATAGATGCTGCAAAGGAATATGGACCCTGTAGCTATGCAGATAGAAGTAATAACAGAGGTTTGCAGGCTGTGAAGTCATGGGACTTTGGGTTAGAATGGAGGCATGCCTGAATGTAGGAACCCCAGCGAAAGACTGGTAGGAGATTCTTGGTATGTACCTTTCTTCCCTATTTTCCCACTGTTTGAAAATGGGATGATGTCAGTGGAAGAACACAGAAGGGTTATGGCTGTGACTAGAGTGGGGATAAGCAGTCTTAGGACTGAGGATTTGCAGAGTAATTTTTGAGTTGGGTCCTGGGGTCCAGGGAGTGCCTGGATGGGGACATCTTGGCTTTCAGAGCCTTGCTGGCCCACACTGGGAGAACACACAACGCCAGTGGTTGTGTGGTTGAGCTGACAGCAATGAAGGCAGCAGTGCCCCAGCAATGGCTGTGTTGAACATGCGGATGAAGGTGGTGGCTGGCAATAGAGAGCCAATGGGAATGATGGCAGAGATGGCAGCTGGGGTGAAGAAGCAGCGGCACAGTGAAGGGCGCTGATTGCAGCAAGTGTTACAGTGGTGTTTGGAGTGCTAACGACAAGTGAAGACAAGGGTGGCTAATTACAGACATGATCATGAAGAGGAAGAGGAGGGAGGCTCGAGGAGGGGTGGTGAGGTCTGCAATTATGGCACTTCGCATTGAAGAAGCTGCTGCTCAGTGCAGGGCTACAAAGGTTTCAGCTCTGGTATTAACTGAAGCTGTGTTCTCCACATGTGCCAGCTCGTGGCTTGCTTGCTTCTCCTTCTATCTCACTCTTTGCTTTCTTTGCTACTGCAGTCTTTTCCCAGCTTGCATGTAGTGTGGAGAGAGAGGCATTAATGGTTTCTTGTAGAAAATAAAAAAAGGAAAATCCTAAATTAGACACTACCCCTCTGGTGATGCTTCCTGCACCCCTTGTCAGACAAATGCTAACTGGGAGGTCTTGGGAAGAACAAGAAGCTGCGAGGAAGAAAAATTGCAAGGAAGTTTAAAGGGGAGTGTGAACAAAAAAACAAACCAAACCAAACCCTAATTGTTCTGAGACCTTCCTCAGCCCAAGAAAGGGTTAATACTTTAAATGCAATGTAATTTCAGCGGCACTAAAGAACACGTTTCCATGGAAACATCAACCCACTAGAGAAAGAGGGAGAAGGGAGAGGGAGCAGCAGCAGAGAGAGTGGCTCCTCTGGCAAAGGAAGAGCAGCCTCCAGACCCCCACACAGTTACTGACGGGGGTTTGGTAGTTTGTTTTACTCAATTCCCCCTTGGAGATGTGATAGGGAAGAAAGTGATAGGGTGCCATCTTGACCAAACGGTTACTGGCCCAAGGAAAATTCAGTCACACTTTTTGGACCGAGTCTCCTTGCGGGCTATGACTTCGCTGCCCTTGGAAATACATGAATGCTTTCAACACTGCATTTCAACATTTCAACTTGATAAACGTTGAATAACCCTGAAATCGCTTGTGGTTTCGTGGTGGGTCGAAAAAGTAGTTAGTCTACTGTTTCAGAGAATGTAATAAAGGGATTTATTTCAATCTCTCCAGCTAGTTTAGCCTTGTCTGGCTTCTGGCAGTGGTGAGAGGGACCTTTCTGGAAGATTTGAGTGGTTTTCTGCAATCAAGAAATTCCTGAGAGCTATAGAGGAAAATTGATGTGCTCACCTGCTTGCTGGTCTTGACTCATAGAACAGAAACTGGAATGAATTCTGGGTAAATACTGAGGTGCCCTGATGGTTGACTCCCAGCACACCAGCCACCTTCAGAAGACCAAAGGGGCTGTTGACATGTATATCTATTTGGCCATTTATTTTTTTAAGCTGTGGTCTACAACCATGTAGGTGCATGGGAAATTTTGAAAGGATGTGTAAAAATGATTAAGAAAAGTGGCATTAAATTTACTGTATGGGGACAGTAGTTCAACTGGAATATTTTTTAAGGCTCTGCAAATTGACAGAGATCTAAAAACATCATCCTAGTTGAAAAATAACTGTGAAGAGCCTCATTTGACTTCTGTTCTGTGACTGTTTGTCCTATCAATGTTTGTATGACTGTGCCCTAAGACAGATAAACAAATCTGAAGGACGTCTTTTAACGTTTCAGTATTTGCCGGTTCCTAGTGGTATGGCTTCCATCAGTGACCTGTTAGGTGGATGCCAAGACCCATTGTCAGCCGTTCTGACAAATGTAATTTTCCATGCTTTTATTGCCCCATCTAAGCAGATTTTCAAATGGCAGAAATACCTTGAAGAGTAGTTTTCTGTTGGAGAAAAGTGGTATGTTTGTTATCTGTTCCTAATGAATAAGGAAGGATGGAAAGACATAGCAATAAAAATAATACTTAAAAGAAGTAATTGGCAGGAATTTATTAACTTGGCAAAGCTTTGCAGCTTGATCCAATTTTGGACTGAGCGTTTAGTTTTCACTTTATCCAGTTACTGTAACAATTTTGACCTTAAAGCTATTTTTCTATTAGCTATTTTCTATTACTTAAAGGTTTGGTGAGTCAACCCAGAAGTATATTTGTTTTTATCAAAGCTTTCTGGATAAAAAAAACTTTCTGAGAATAGGCTGATTTCCTATGAGATTTATAGATAATTCCAGCTTTAACCAGAGGATACTCTTAAATCACTTTTCCTTGTTTCTGTTTTATTTCCAGTGAGTCCAGAAGGTGTAGAGGTGTATTCTCAAGCTACTTAGGACTGTGTGATTTCCTAGCAAAAAGATAATTTTGAAAGAAAAGTTGTAAATAAAGTATTTGAGTTTAAAAAGGAATACTTTGACGTGGAAATCCTATTTGCCATCTCTTGTGATTAGGAGTATGGGAATTTTATTTTTTGTTTTCTTGGACAGACTAAACATCCAGTGATAACCTCCCCCTGTTAAGGTGTTCCTTGTAGAGTTCCTTGTTCCTGTTAAGAGTTCCTTGTAGGACATTTGTCCATAGAAGAAAGGGCAGAAAGTGCCATGCAACAGACCAGACTGTGTGGGAGCATGACTGTGCCAGAAGCTTCATTTTCTGTCCAATGTTGTTACAGTTTTCAGGTCTTATGGCTCTCTCTCTTTCTGAAAAAATGTTGACCTCCTCATGAGAAAATGTTGTTGCCAAGTTCTTATCCCTCTTTCCCATCTAAAAAGTGGGTTTGATAGGTAATTTTTCCTAGCGCTGGCATTTGTGAAAATAGGTCAGTCAGGATGTGTGTGAGAAAAATTTGGCTTTCGTTGGGTTTTCAAGATATTGCTGTGACTGACATAGCAAATGGGGCAAAGTGAAGATTTATTCTGCCCTTTTTTTCCATAAACAGGTCACCTCATACTAATGTATACCACTGTTTCCTACAAGTGACCTAGCTCTGCCAGTCTGGCCTGGGTACTGTGAGCAGCACCCTAGCAAAGGGAGCATAAAATGCCGCTAGACCTGAATGGCAGCACCTCCTTACCCTTTTCTGTCAGTGACTGCATACGACCGAAAATAAATGGGAGAACAGGTCCTAGATGCTATGAGGTATGTGGCAGAAAAAGTTATTGCGGAAACTCTGAAGGTCACTGAGCAGCTTTTCACCTGTGTGTCATTACTGTCATTTGTGCCCCAGGTTGGAGCTGACCCGGTGACCTTGCACAATGAAAGTCCCCTCTGTCCTCTTCCTGATGGACATCTGTCCATGCTGCAAAACCCCATGCTGTGGTGCTTGAGTTTCCTTTTATATTTTCAGGTGGGAGGCTAGGGACTGCACAGACTGTGGAAAGTGAGCTTTACTTCTTGTTCTCAGGAATGGTCCCATCTCATTAGGATCAAGCAATGTGTGTAGGAAAGTGGCCCTGCCATTGCTCTAGCTCCCTATGTACTCTAAGGATAGATATATCCTCAGTCCCCAGGAGCTGTCAGCTCAGAGTCTTTCTCAAATGACAAATTCATGGTAGATGAATAGAAGAAATGGGAAATAAAGTGAAAATACTTTTTTTTTATTTATTTATGATTAAGAGAGGGAGTGATGGAAAAGATTAATTCTTCCACTGTATATAGGAGCTGTCACTTGGAAGTCTCAGCACACAAGCACATTGTTTTCAAAACAACTTTGCCGAGTATGATGGAGAAACAGCAAGGACAGGTCAGCTAAAATTTCTCTTCCACCAGAAATGGGTATTGCACAGGTCAGGATCAAACAGCAAGAAAATTCATCTTCCTAGAGATGAGGGGCCAGAATCTCAGCAGATCAAATAGTAGATGTCAGCTGAATATCATTCATTTATTCCAGCACAGTATCTGCCCTCTTGTCTTTTAAAAAGGTGTGGACAGCAGGGAGAAACCAAATTAATCTCTTATATCTTTGTTATCTTGTAGCCTGAGGGATATTTCCTAATCTAGATGCTCTCCTAACCTCTTTGCTTAATGAAAACAATCTTGAGCTCTGGGTGTTTCTCTGAGCCTGCTGGGCAGGTTGGTTCCCAGTAGTATAAAATGGCTGTAGCCTGGACAGATTTTCTGGTGCCCACAAAATTTGGAATTCGGTTGGTCTCTTCTCTGTACTTGCTTTCTTTCTTGCAGTGCATCTCCCCAGATTCAGTGCTAACAATGACAGAGAAAAGAGCAAAGGAAGAGGAGTGAGATGCTGTTCCTTTAAGATTTAATTTTCCTAGTCAATGGTTGCTTCTATTTTTTTCCTATCTTGCTTTGGTTTCGTTCTTCATGATCGCAGAAAAAACAGAGTCCATGCCCCTTGTTATGTAAAATCAGCTGCACTCATGCCCTTTGCATGGAATCCTTTCACTGTAAATTGTACCTGACACAGGACAGATGTTACACAGACACAGCCAGATGTGCCCACCTTTCACAAGCCACTGGCACTGCAGCAGTGGGAGGCAGTGCAGGAGGCTGGGGCAGCACAGGAGAGTGAGCAATGGAAGAGCTCAGCCAGGGTTGGTACCAGCCATGGGGGAGTTTGATCAAAGGTCCAGGTGGATCCCATTCTCACCTTATTGGGGGTGAACAGTTGGGGTTGATATCCCACAGAGATCTCGTGCACACACGAGCTGGATCTGGGTGGCTGTTTTGCATGTATTTGACTGTCCTCTGAGACAGAGGCAGCCATGGAAATGTCGAGTAATGATATGGAGAAAAAATATCAGTATTATTTTAAGCTTCCCATGGGTTTGAAGAATGGAGATTTAAATCAGAAGTCAAAGGGATCAGTCGCAGTTTTCTCGTTTAAAAAAATGTACACTATTTCAGTCTCTCAGATGAGCGCAGAAGCTATTAACAGCATGGTTAGTGCTAGTTAAACCTTTATTTGTCAATCACTTGCCATTTGAAGGTCAGAATTCCCATTTGCAGATAAATAAACTGATCCTAAATTGCCTTTTCTTTGTCCTTTGAGTTATGCCTGTTTATCCTCATCCAGGAACAGGTGTGTGGGGTGGGCAGGACCTGCTGCAGGGCAGGCACAATGTACCCTGCCAAAGCTGTTTGCATCAGCCCAGGCCAGGGAGTTCTTGCCAGGGCTAGGTGAGGGAACATGTTTGGAACTGTCGTGCATTTATGGTGAGATGCAGTAACACATCTGGTCTTGCTCTTTGCTGGGCATGAAGTAGGTCTGGGCAGGCAGCTACGCCTTTCCCTGGTACCTTTCGCTGGTGGGTTTTTAATTTGTCTCTAGGGTAAAGAAAAACGCTATTTCACCATGCAAATTCTGTGCGGTAAAGGCCTTTCACTGCCTTCACCTCACTACTTTTACTTTCAGTCTCAGTGTTTCATGTTACAGTGAGTCTCTAAAGAGGCTGATGGTAGTCTGCATCCCCATCCCCTTACCCTGCATCAAGCTCTACCGGTCTTTAACCCTGCAAATCCTCTCTGACGGGGGTATCTCATAGCCTTTCTTTCCCCACTGTCTACCTACCTCCTGTTTTTCCTTTGTGCACTGGACTGTCAAGATGACTCCTCAATGCTGGTGGTGGAGAGGCCATTTTACTTGCACGGCCTGTCTAATTTGGGGAAGCGTTCGATGTTAGGCTAAACACACCATTTCAGACAGACTGCTTGTCTCATTGGAGCATAACAAGCACTGACAGGGCACAGAGGAGTGTGTGTGTGTGTGCACACGTGAGGCAGGGAGTGAGATGGACTGCACCTGGACATTGTTCAAATTTGCCCACCCGGTCAGCAGCCTCAGGAGGAGCTGATTCTCAGTGAGGCACTGGAGGCAAAAGTAGGAGTGGTTAGTGATGATTTCAAATGCATCTCCTTCAGAGCTGTTTCTGGGGCAGAGAAAAATTTGGTTAACGCCCTCCCTTGTCTCCCCCCAGGTGCCCTCCACCCACCACATTTCCGTCTCCAGGCTTTCCCCATCACTAGCTGAAACCATTTAAAATGTCATCATCTCTCTCCACTGGTCCTAAATTGGCCATCTGATGTGGTTTTAATGCTCTATTTCTTATGCCAACCAGCCTTGGAAACACTTTCCATTAGCTTGCAGGGCTGTCAGACTCACATCTAGGGTGGCTGATGTTACCTAATGGTCAGACCACATGACAGGGGGTCAGGTCCCCTTGAGTCTAACTTGCTTTTTGGCCAAGGACATGTCCCTTCCTTCTCTGTTCCTGCCTGCTTGTCTGTGCCATGGGGCTCACAGTGTTTTGTGTGCTTTGCTGTCACTCAGGAGCAATCTGTACTGGGCTAGGAAAGGGCTCAGCCTTTCTGTGTGTGTGCTGAGCAGCTCCAGAAGCACTCGCATAAAAAAAATCTTTGCTGGAAGGTGTTTCTAGCAAATTAAATTAATTTACCTATGTTTGTTGTTGTTGTCCCCCCACCCGCCTTTCTCTTTCTCTCTCAATCTTGTAGTCTAGAACACTCAGGAAATCATGGATTAAGCCCTTTACAAGCACAGTTTCATCCTGCATTACCTCACCTGTGTGCATCACTTACTGCCCTCACAATATGCCCCTTTTGCAACTGGTGGCTCAGTGCAGACATGCCAGGAAGTCTCCCAGCCCCCTGGTTGACCATTTGTGGACTGGAGTGTACATAGGCTGTAGGTAGCAAACAAATCCCCCTGGCCAGAGCAGGCAGCAGTGGTGCTGGCGCACCAGAGCAGTGCAGCTGCCGGTGGGGGTGACTCTTGCCATGACAGCGATGAAGGGCAGAGACACCTGAGTGTGGCCGCCTTGCAGCATGCTGCTGGCTTGGCCTGCCAGGCAGTCCTTCAAGCCTTGATGCTCTGTCACATACTCATCCCCTTGCTCAGCGCACCTGGGCAAGCCCTGCAGCTCCCCGTGTGCCTCAGCCCGCATCCCTGTGTAGGGGAAGGGGTGGTGGGACCCAGCAAGCTGCAGGAGCTCAGAGAGAGGGGAGCCAGTGCTTCTGCACTCCTCCCACAAACTTCTGTAAACATGTTGCTAATGGGTTCAAGAGAAAACCCTCTGAAGAGTTATTGTGCCAAATTTGGAGACTAATTTCAGTCATTAAGGTGCGAAGTGAGGGATTTTAGTGCCGCTTTAAGTGTAAATCTCAAGGCAGCTCCAAGGATTTGAGTCGCTGACTTGATTATTATTAGTGGTTCTAATCTTTCCGGTGGAAAATGAACAGAAATGACACCCTCTTGTGTCATATCTGTTGCTGATTTCTGTGAACTCTTCTTGTCAGGCTGTGCAAGGGAGATTCCCACAGTGGCATCATTTTCAGATGGGAGGGGAAAAAGCCTGAGAAACGTTCATTATTGCTGTTTGTTTAATTGGATATTGGCAATGCTTTCTAACTACTGACGTATAAAGCTGCAACTCCTGTCAGGCTAATGGCAACCTCATCTTCTTGGAGCCTTGTTTTGTCGTCAGTCTGGTGGCCAGTGCAGAGAAGTCATGAAATGGCTGCAGCTGTGTTCTTTATTCACTGCCAGATCTTTCCCACCACCAGAGGCTTACCTAGGTGTGGTATGCTGCACATACCTGGCAATGATTTATGTCTGGTACTCCTCAGTACTAGGGCAAATAAAGGTCAGAAAAAGTGCATGTGTAGTCCTGATATGGGATATTTTACACCATTGCAAACAACCACATGGCTGAGATTTTCCACCCGGCTGATGTTTTGGGGGTCTCCAGTGTTTGGGTGCTGAGTGGGTCTGGCTTTTGGAAACTAACCAACAGTCTGCCTTTAATAATCATTGTCCTGTTGTCCATGTTTCATGCTGGGCTCCCTTATGGCTGTGTTTTCCATGCTGTGCACATCCCTTGAAGGTCACAACATGGAACAAGCATGGAATTTCGTTAGATATAAACGTAATTGCTGATTGCACTTGGTAATGGGGAATTAGTGGATGAATTTGGTTGATTATTGGAGTTTAGACAAAAAAAGTTTGGGAAAAGGAAGAAGCTAAAATCATAATCTTTTTTTAAAATGTTTTTGAAGTTTCCCTACTGTCAACGCTTTCATTAAATTAGTAGAGAGTTATGGAGTTATGTGTATGCAGATAGTTAGAAGTGTGAACCCACTAAAAGGACAGATTGATTTTCCCATTTTTTTCTTGAAATTCATTCAAACCTTCAAATGTTTCTTGATGTCATGGCGTAATAGAGCAGAAGAACCTCTCATGTCTGTAATGGAAATGTTGCTTGTGTAATTTATAGGAGAACTTGGCAAAGCACAGGAGGGCAGAGTCCTGGGGCTAGCCCTGCAGGTGGCTTGGTCACCTCTGCCTCTCATGGTGATGTGATGCTACTGGTGCCAGAGCAGGTGTATAAAGGCAAAATCTACTTCATGCAACAGGATTGTGAATTGAAGTGAAATATATGAACAGGGGAAACTGTCAGAGTGCCACGGAGATGTCATATAAGCCACTGAACTGTGAAATGTGTATTTGCCTCCTCCTCTTCCCCACAGTGTCATTCTGGACATTCTGACAGTTAAGAAAACAATAGACCTGATTCTCATTTGCAGCACAACCATTTTAACATACTCTCGCAATGCAGCAAGGCCTTGAAATGAGTGTAGCTGTAATCTCGGTCCACGTAAAGGTCTTCCCCACTGCCAGAGCTGAGTGAAGAGGCCTTAGGATAAATAAGATTGAAGCCCAGACCCGGACTGTTTAATAGTCCATTTGTGCAGCTGACATGAGATGCCCCAAAGGGGAGTGCCTTGCGCAGAAGTGATGGGGCCTTTCCAGACAAAGAGAATCATTAGTGTTGGCTGCAGGGATTTGCAGGGCTGATCACCCTTTAGTTTGATCTTGCCGGGTATAAGGCATGAGTGTCCCTAGAGAAAAGGACTTTCACTGGACTGTCTCAACATCCACTGTTGCTATTCCTAAACTGCTTCAGAGGATTGCTTTGGGCCCTGTGAGGTGTGCTGCCTCTAATAGGGATGGATCTTCTTGCAGATGTGCTGCCCCTTCCCCTTCTCTCTGCAGCTTCCCTTATCATTGCCTTGATGTTTGTGCTGGGGGGAGGTGGGGAGGTTGTCTCCACTGCTTCACCTGTAGGCCATTGCTGTCCTCAAATGACATGTAAAATTCCCTTTGGAAAGTGAGCAAAGTGTAGGCTGTGGAGTGTGTTTACACAGGTAGTTGCTATGTATCTCTCTGCCATTTGGAGTAAGGGGAAATCAAGGACCATGGGCACTCGTGTGTGCATGTGACTCCTAGTCATAATTTCAGAATTTAATTGAGAGCCAACGTGGAACACTGTTTCCCAATCTCAGTCTCAAAATGGAGACAATTACCTTCCCATGCCTGTTTGTCCCAGTTTCTGGAGTAATTGTCCTGCTTCTCTCACCCCCTTCCTCATAGGTTGTCCTTTGCTGTCCCCAACTTCCTAACACTGTTTGCACTGTGCTCCTGCCATCCCAGTGTAAACTCCAGGATGGGGGGACAGGCTCTCATTTTGTGTTTGGTGTCCAGTCATTAATATTCTCTTTGCTTTTTTTCTCTCTCCTGCAGGTATCTGATCAATGTCACCTTTGAAGGCAGGAATTTGTCGTTCAGTGAGGACGGATACCAGATGCATCCCAAGCTGGTTATCATCCTTCTGACCAAGGAGAGGAAGTGGGAGAGGGTAGGACATGTTTGGTAATTCTCAAACTGCCTCAGGGAGGAGGATGGAGGAAGGCTCCAGGCGAATAATCTTCTCCCCCCCACCCCTTTTCCGTATGTCTTATCAAGGGCTGGCAATCTCCTCCTTGCATTCTGGACTACTGGCATCTCCAGTACCCAGGCTGCTGTCTTCTCCATTGAGGATGCCATTACATTCTTCCATTAGCGTGCATAAAAAATTCATCAGCTTCCCTTCTGTAACCTCTCAACATAAGTTTTCCTGCCTTTCAGAGAAGAGACTTCCTCTGTGCCATGGGTTTCAGTGACAGAGACAGAAAATATTTCTCTGCATGGCTTGGAGGCAGTGAAGTTCTGTATGCTAAACGACTGTGACTGAGCTACAGCCACACTTAGTAATATATTCCAATGTTCACTGTGCTTGATATATCTGGCCAGTGTCATTTGCAATGGGATGGTGCATTAAGTAGGATGTGTACGTGAGATTGTATCGAGTTGTTCAAAGATCCAAATTTGCATATTTCTGAATAATTTGCATGTAACTCAAAGAACCATTTTAAAATTGGTGTGGATTTCTGTGTTAGTACAAAGCTTTGGTTCATTTCACCTCCCACATGAATGTCAGTGGTCCAGTCTCAGAACAAGCACTCACAAAGGGTTGGAATTGAAGTAGAGGGGGTAGTTGAAGGGCTAACAAAATAAGATATAAGAAAGTGATGGCAATGAGAAGTCAGAGTGAATGCAAGGAGAATTCAGGAGAGCAGTCAATAGATACGAAGCAGAACTTGCTGTGGATATAATCAGGGATTTTAAACAGGACTGCCTGTAGGAATCTGTTGCTGGAATGCTTTGGAGGATTCTGGAGAATCACAGCTAAATGCAGTCCCATTTTTATCCTGCTTGTCACATGCATTACCCTATCACAACCTCAGTGAAGGCTTGAGGGCTTCCATGAGTGGTAAGAGGGGTTGTTCAGTCTCTCAGAGCACATCTGTGATCTCTCAGGTGAACCAAACAATTAGTGGAAGGGGTACCGGTGAGCTGGAGTGTTTGAGTTAGACCTGGGACCTGCTTGAGCCTTGCTATCTGTGGGAACTACTTGGCATCCATTGAACCAGAATAGTTCTTCATTTTGTAGGAGCTGGGGCTGTACTGAAATGAGACTGTGATAAACTGTGGTATTAGTAGTATGAAAATGCCATAGTGTTTCCTGAACTCAAATGTTTTACCTTGAAGTGAGTGTCTTGTTCATTGGGAAGATCAAATTATTATAACTCTGAGCTATATAAATTTTACACTGGCAGATTCTTCCTAGAAAGTGCAGAAGTCGTCTCCAACATGCTCTGATCACAGACGATTGTCTTTCATACCTGGAATCTCATACTCTTTTTCTTGATTTTCTCCAATCAGCAGAAAACAAACCTTAAAATATAAGGGTGGAACTGAGCTCTTTGTGGCAAAGATTGGAATTTTGTTCCATGTTCATGGAGAGTGAGGCAAAGCACAGTGCTGGTCCTTAATAGCAGCTTCCAGGCAATGCCACAATACAAGCCATATATTCATATTCATGTATTATTAGCACGCAATCCCAACACCTTTTTAAGTGCAATGCTTTGCGGTGTAGAATCATCCTAACTTTTGCTAAATCAGCCAGGTACTTTGTCCTGGGAACTTCGAGGCAGTATGTGGAAGAAACTGTGCAAAATGCAGGAGAGTTTCCAAGTCAAACACTCAGGTGATAGGAGATGAGAGATGAAAGGCTGCATAGGAAACACTGATTCAGCCCACTTGTGTGCATTCTCTATAGCTCAGTCTTTAATTACATCGCTGCACACTTTTATCCATAATAAGACACTGTGCCTGAAAGGAATATCAAGAGGTCATTTAGTCCCTCCCTGTCCCCAAGGGAGGGATCAACTAGGCTGAAATTATTCCTGGCAGATGTTTGTCTCACCTGCTCTGAGAGTCCTTCAATGCAAGAAACTCCATGAAATCCTGAGGCAATCTCTTCCGTGACTTCTTTCTCTTTACCCTGGAAAGTTTTTCTGTCTAACCTAGATTTCCCTGACTGCAGTTTAAGCCCATTACTACTTGGCATCTCCCTAGTGGACATAGAGAATTGCTTATTCTCTTCCTTTTTTTATCTTCCCTATGTATGTTTGAAGGTTTCTATCGTGTTGTTTCCCAGTTGTCTCTGCTGTAGATTAAGTAAGAATTTGTTCAGTCTCTCCTGGTAGGTCATGTTTTCTAGTCTTCTGATCATTTTTATTAGTCTCTTCTGGATTTAGTGACACAGTTTGCTGCTCTGTACATCTTGGTGCAGTTGATTTTTGAAAGATGGCGTACAGATTGTGAGGAGTATATCTCATGGGGGTATATATGCATAAGGAAGTGCTTTAAAACAGGTACAAACTCTTCCATTTTCTGAGCAGCAAAGATGCAGACAGTGTCTGAACTGTTTCAGGATTTCAGGTCTGTCAAATTTTTCAAGATTTTGATTTTTCATCCTAATTTGGGAAGAAATATCTTCAAAACCTCACCAGTTATTTCAGGTATTCATTTTCCAGAAGAGCTACAACTGTCCCCAGACCCTGATGATGATAAATCTCGAAATTCATCCTTCAGACAGACTGAAACCTTGTAGGACTGACAATCTTGAAAGAACACAGAGCAACCACTTTCTGGAAAGGAGCAATAACCTCAGCTCTTCTGTTTTTGTAGCCATGAGTAATGATTCCTCTTGTGATAAGCAAGTGTGCTGCATTTCATTCACTTCTCTGTTCTTGGTTCCTTAGGGGAAGAAGACTGCATGCATTCCCTCACTGCCTTTTAATTAACTAGTTAGTAGAGCTCTTTACTTTACTGGTCAGACAGCGAACATGTGTTTTGGGTGCCTAGGTGTCCCTGTTGTATTATTTATCATGGAGGGGCAAGTATGTTGAAGGAGGTGGTATAGGAGGTCCACCCTTATGCCCCATTGGCCCATGAAGGGCCCTGCTTCAATGCCGCCATGAGCTGGGGCCAGAGGTCACACAATGTGGGCAAGAGACTTGGTACTATGCTAGGTTTTGTGTCTGTGGGTTGTAATGGGAAGAATTTTCATCCAGGCTTTGTCATTACTGGCTGCCTTTCTCCTTTGCTCTCCTACAATCCCATGTAGGATGAGGACTTATTTCTGGGTTCACAATCCCTTTGTGAAAGCTGGCAAGTGCTGCTCTCCAGCTATTGCTCACATCTGTCTTCTTTGCTGAGGCAGGGGACAGTATTCCCGTCCCATCAGCTCCCAGCTCCTCCTCTCTGTTGCCTCATGTTCCCCCAGCAAATCTGGGGGTGACACCAGTGTCACTGTCTGCGAGGTCCTCTTTGGGATTCTTTTGCTACCTTAATTTCTAGTGAATTTTGGATCACTTCTATCACCAGGTTGTTCCCAGCCTCTTCCTTTTGTTGATGGTTCTCTGCCTCTTCCCACAGGTGTGTCACTGGGGATTCAGAGGACCTTTCTATGTGGTTTATGAAAGCAACCTCTTGTACCACCTCACAGAGCCCTTTGATTCTCAGGCTCCCATGGGCATTTCTTACCACACACATTTTGGTAACTCCTGCTCCTGGCTGGATGAGCAAAGCCTCATGTGATGGGTTTGGTCACGGTGCCACTACAAGCCATCTTAGAGGAGGACAGATGGGAAACTTATGCTGAAAGATTAATTTTCTCTGATGCATGTGCTAATCCTCTGCCCCTATCAACCCTCACCCCCATCAGCAGATAAAATGTTTGCCTGCTGCTCCTCCTATAATTATCAGCATTTGACTTCTGAACTCTTGAAAATCAATTAGCAGCATCTGTTCTGCTTCCTCTAGCCATTGGTGTGGCCGTGATTACAAATTCATGGGCAGGCTGCTCTTAGCCTGTTCCCCATCACCACTGCACACATTAGTGCTCCCTGGAACTGGGGCCATTTGCCGTGTTGTGCTGTCAGCTGCCTCGGTGACTGTAGACTTCCAGTACTTCCTAATGCTGCAGTAGGGTGAAAAATGTTCTCCCTGCCACACAGGCTTTGCAGAGGTGGGTTCAGCCTGGATTTTAGTTCACACAAGGTGGGTTTGCAAACTTGTGTGATCCTGTCCCCTGCTTAGTCCAGAGAGGTGTTACGCCCATTAATGCCTGGGAATGGTTCCCTCAGGACATGGGAGGGAGCTACAAAAGGGAAAGAGGATTTAGAAAATAAAAATTGAAAAATAAGATTTCGTTTATCTGAAAAAAAGAGGAAGGGGAACAGAATGAGTCTTTGGATGTCCAAATCATTGTTGAAAAAAGGACATTATGGTCAGTTGCTTTTCCTGCCCACGGCAAGCAGAAGGAAGAAGATACCTTGCTAAATTTTCAAGAAGGACATGCAGAAAGATATGTAGGGAGCTGTCTAATTATTAGCATGGTGAGACATGATGAGGCTTATTGGCTGGTGAGGCTCATTTGCTAGAGGACACATAATAAAATACCCAGCATTGCAGGGTCTAAATCTATCTTGTTCTGCCTTAGAGTTGGTGTATGCAGTAAGTGGTATCTTGTGGTTCTCTGCTAGCCTACATTTCTTTGATAAGATGAACCTGAATAATGTCTCACAAGACATCACTTATTTGATAGAACAACCCTAGGTTATGGGCAAGCTGATCAGCAAAAACTTCAGGCCCAGTCCAGCGAGGACATAATTTCTGCAAGCTTCTACCATGTACTTTTTGTGTGAGCAGGCAGCTGGCACATGAAAGCTATTGTGGATGACTGCAAATAAAGCCCTTATGGAGGCACTTGCCACCTCCTGCAGTCTGCAGCTTCGGAGGGCTGATGAACACCACAGAGATGCTGAAGAGTGTAGCTTTTGGTGATAATGCAGCCTTAAGGCCTGATCTCAAGTCTTTCTTGAGAGGTGCCTTTGGAAAGATGACCAGATCGTTTGAGGCAGTTACTTCCTTGTGTTGTTTGGTGCCCACCTGAGCAAGCCTCTGATCACTCACACATGCGTGCGCAAGGATGCTTGCCTCTCCGGGGCAGAAGCTACTGCCTTTGGTCAGGTTCTGCTCTGTGTATGGAGCTTTGGCATCTTGACAGCATGTCCAGGACTTCAGAGAGGGAATGTTTTTTTACCCCACCGACTTCTTTTATGGTGAGACAAGACTGGATTGTTTTTGCCAATGAGTCTTGTTTTGCTAATTTCCCTGTGTACATGGGGATTTATGACTCATTGTCCCTGAGGAGAAATGGCATAGGAGTTTGTTTAAACGTACTCAGAGTTAGTGACTGATTCTGTTCCCATAGAACCAGTTTTTAGAAGGATGTAGCTTCACTTAGGGCAGATGGACCGTTCTGGATTTAAGCACATATGGCTGAAATAAGAATGGGAGTCTGTACGTGCATTTCCCTCCTTATTTTTAAATTGTTCTTTCTGGACATTTCTCTAAGAGACTGTAATTTGCTGAATCCCTTGCTTCTCATTAGACAACATCAAAGAATACATGTTCTATGGATATCGCACTCCCGAGTAAGTGTCCCTTAGATACCTGATCTATGTTGCATCTGATGGGTCTGTTGATGACCCTGATTCAATCAGACAACCAGATGGCTTTATTTGTGCACCTATGCTGCACCCACTGCCAGGATTTGGCGTGGCATCTCACAGTTGTCCAGGATGTAACTGTATGTATTTGTGGCTAATTATGGCCATATTAATCTTACACTGACACCTAAGGAGAAGGGCAGATAAAAGTGCCACACAAAGCTTTCCTTATCAGACAATAAATGGAACAATCTTTCTGAAAAAGCCTCCTGCATAAATCTTGCGGACATGCTGATCAAGTGGTATCTTTGTTGACTGATTGTATCACACCATTAGAATAAACTACTGAATCCTTCGATAATGAGCTAGTCCATCTCTTCGACCAAAGAGGACACTAGTTGGGTGTCTTCTCCTAACCACTGTGTATTAAATCAGTATAAGCTGTTTGCTGTCTGTCTTTTGCTGAAGCAGTTTCTGACTTTGTTTGCTTGAATTTTGGAGTGCATTTGTATGATTCATGAGCCTGCAGAAAAATATTCTGGCTCTTCTCCACCAGGCCCTACTCCTTGGCTACCGGAGGGAATTCTTACATTGAAACAATGACAGCTTCTTGGAGAGACCTTGTCCTCTAATGCAAATCAGATATTGGAAAATTTGGAGATCTTTATTAAGCCTGGGCTGTAGTTAGAATGCCTCCTACCATTTCTGTGCTAGTGTTGCTGATGAGGGTGATTGTAGCCATCTGACCTTTACTGGGGTTGCCAGCCTGACACTGTTGACAGGGCTACCCTCAGGACTGTGCCTTGTGTACTAATGTGGTAACACCATCCAGATAGAGGAGAAGACTGCTTTTGTCTTTGTTGTGTTCTAGTTGAAAGCTCTATTTTGGGGCTTTCTTCCAGCTGGCTCGCCCGTGCCACGCGGCAAGGGGGAATGGTGACCCCCTTGCTGTACATGCAGCCACCTCTTGTGCGTCATCATTGCTGTTCCCAGCACCCAGTTATGAACCTGGGACTCTGCTCTGCAGGGAGCTGTATGAACACTAACCAGAAAGGTGGCTCCTTCCCCAAAGTGGTTACACTTTAATTAGAAGACAAAAGACAGCAGATGGGTACAGATGGACCAACGGGGGAGTCAAGGGAACAATCAGACAACATTAGTCAGCATGGTAGGCAGCAGGCTTTACACACCAACTGCCTAACTCTTGTGAAGGCTTTGATAGGCAGCAGAGAGTTATAAGTGGCTTTGTGCAGGCTTATGGGTGCCTCATAGAGAGTGTGAAGGGCAGATGAGAAAAAGCAGTAAAGGTGCTTTAGCGTGCTTGGAGAGCTGTGACTGAGAAGGTGCAGCAACTCAAAAATACCCAGTGCTGCTGGAAAATTCCCGGTCTTCTTAATATCCGAGGGGATAATCCTAACTTTGGAGAGAACAAAAAAAAAATGTGGTAAGACTATATCTTGTGATCCTGATCCACTTCTCAGTGCAAGGCTGATGGGCTACTTCCAGAGTCACATTGCTTCTGGTCAAAACCCCTCCTGCTTGCCACCAGCTTGGAGATTTTTATGGCATGTCAGGTGTTGCTGTGCATCTCTGTCCCTTTCATCGTGAGCCTTTAATTGATCGTGGGAATGTGTTATCTCAGCATGTTGACAATAAACATCCATATCTTAATTCAGGAGAGAGTTGAGCTGCTGAGGGAAAATAAGCTTTCAAGTACGGGCACAATAATTAAATATTCCTATCACAACGCAGTATCAAGGATCCATCCTATCATCCCTTATCAGTCCACAACAACCTCAAAATCACAAAAAAAGGCATTTGATTTCATTAAAAATGAAGGAAACAAACATGGATGTTGTTTTGTATTTTTGGGTGAACGAAAACAAATTCATATTTCTTTTTGAGTCCCCACAAAATGTTTTTCTGACCTGAAAAAAACCCAATTCAGGCCATTTAAACGTGTTAAAAATGCTTTGGAACACAGACCAGTTTTGATATAAAAATGTTATGTGAAAATGAAAGTTTCTAAAGCTTTCATTTTGTGCATTGTCATTTTTAAGCAAAGAATGTCATTGTGAAAAGTCTAAGTGATATATGCTGACATGCTAAGAATCCCCTCCCTTGCCCTCTGTTCAGATCAAAACTCTTCTCCAATTTCAATCAGAGTACAAGATTGACTTTTTCCCCAAACTCCGTTTACAAGTGTACTGACAATTTATCAGTCCAACAGTAATTGCTCCAGCTATATTCTACTCAGGAGCGACACAGGCGGGTTGTATGTTCTACAACACTGGATGGATACACAGCACAGCAAACTTCACTTTCCCTTGTTTTGTCCCCAGCCACATACTGCAAATCACTTCAGGGACTCTGTAGCAGCCAGAAATCACATAAATTTCCCCAGTGCCATTGGAAGAGGCAGTTTATTTCCTGTTGCTTTTGGTGGCCAGATTATGCAACAAAAAGCTGAGAAAAGCATGGGAATTCTAGTGTCTTTAAGATTTGAAATTTGTGAGGAGATGAGGGCAGAGAGGAAGCATCCAACCAAACATGAGTCTGGAGAAAGTGCTAGCATAGCTTCTGCTGAAAGAGACTTGCAGTGAGTTGAACATGCCCCCACTGCCTGAGGGTGTGTTTTCATCTGTTCGGTTGCATTTGCTTGAGACTCTGTCTTATGTCGGCGACGTCTTTACTTGGCCTGTGAATCCTTTGCTTTTTCTATTTTTACATTTCCTGAATGTTATTAACTGGAGGCTCTGTTTTCCTTCCATGGGGCTTGAGAGAAGGGTGATGCTGCTATGCCCTCATCTGCATATTCGTAGGACCCTACATTTTTCTTTCCTTTGGTTTCCTTTTTCTTTTGGTTTTGTTTTTCTTTCTCTTCCTCCTTCTCTTCCCTATTTTTTTTTTCTAGGGTTTTGGCAGCTTGCTTTTCCTGGAGTAGAAGTCTGGCCACATTTGAAATAAATTTTTCTTAATAGGAAATTTCTCAGACTTTTTTTTTGTTTGTTGTGTCTTTGGCTTGGTTTCTCTCCTCTGGTGTTGGTTCTGGCCAGTGTTTCTGTACTTGGTTCTCACATGAATCAGGTTTGAATCCTGATTGTGTGTGGATGCTGACGTGTGTCTTGGAAGGATTTTTTACTGGACCAGGACAGTTTTTCCCTCTGTGGTTTTGTCTACACTGTTACATGTTAACTTCTCTACTGCTTTTCAAAGGTATCTCAGTGTTAATAGCATGGTTATCACTGGAGCTACTGTGTGCTTGAGTTACTCTTGCTGCTTGTGAACTCTGGCATGCGTTTAGTGTCATCGATTTGAGCATACAATATGTTCAGCGTCATTTGTTTTCCCTCTGCCTGAACTGTGTTTTCCCCGAGTCTGTAATTTTTTCAGACTGCCTTTGGTAACATTAGATCCCAGCGCTCACTCTTTCGTTGCCTTGTAGTGGTGTCTGGGTTTCTGTCACTATCCTTTGGCCTTTCTTATTTGTTAGAGGCTCTGGCATTTACTGACCTGGGTTTATTTCTAAAAAGTGCTAGGGGTTGTGCTGTCTTCTGCTGAGTCAGCAGTTTGCCAGGCTTATTCAATTTCCTTCTGCCAGGCTAGCTGCATTCTGCAACGGCTCCCACCATGCCAAGCCTGGAAGATTGTTTGACAGCCTTTTTCTTGTTCCTGTTTAAGCTTTCGACTTGGTCTGCATTTTATGTGACAGTTTCTGGTGCTTGTTTCCCTTAGGTTTATTTCCTCGGTTCCTGTACGCGATAATGACTTACATTTCTATTGTTCCTTTCTTCGAGAAGGATCCTAAGCACTTTGCAAAATTAACATACAGGCAACATTTCACTATGAGTAACGTTCAGCCGCTCGTGTGGTGGAATGAGGTTAGGTTGTTTAATGATGCAAAACAACTCTGCAGAGCCATGTATGGTCAGAAACAAGAGTCTCAGATGGAAGGAAGCAAGGAATTTTTAATTGGACTATGGCCAATTTTGTCCCCAAACTCTATTTCTGGGGAAAATGATATGGATCGTTAAAGACCAGAAGCGATAAGGCCTGTGTCCTTCCCTTTCCAGATGATAATGCCTGAGTCTCAGAAATATGGTGGGAGGAACAATATGTCTGTGAAAAAACATAGTTCAGGATCAACAAAAATATTAATTAATTTTGGTAGATGTGGAGTTATTTTGGAAGTTTTAGTGCTCTAAATGAAAAATGACATTTTGGTGTTTTTCTCTAGACTCACAAAAGCCTTTAGATAACCATTCACAGAGGCAACGTGGAGGAGGAAATGGCAGCATCTTCCCCCAGATCCCAGAGCCTTGTTAGCCAGACGGTGAGGACAGACTCCTAGGCAATGGGAAAACTGCATTCAAATCCCTTCTTCCTGACTCAGAACAGAGTCTAAGCTGTGGTCTCTCTCATCTCTCAAGAGAGAGGTCTAGCCCTTGGGACTAGGAATTTTTTTTTCTTCTTTCTTTTTTCTTTTTTAATACAAACTCCTTTGCAAGCAGGTACCTAAATTTCCATCACTTTTATTAATCGTGTCTGAACACGATTTTTGTGTTTGTGTTGAGCAGATGAATTTGATTAGTGGAAAATTAAAAAAAACAATAAAAGCAAGCAATCTTGGGTTTAGATTGAAGCAGTGCTTTTTTTGTTTTGTTTTGTTTATTGTTAAGACCTTGCTTTGAAAATTCATTTTTTTGCACAGCTTAATCCGAACACCATTTTGATCAGTCTTGGAGCATGCAGGGCAGGCCCTAATGAGACTGGGGAAACTGCAGCGGGGCAACTTGCCACCTGCCAAATAACACAGGATGCACACCGTAATGTTAATGCTAATAGGTGCTGTAGATCCTTTTATTTATCTTGTGTGTTCTGTGTGTTGACATTTATCTGTGTGTGTTCTCCCAGTAGATCCACCCTGGTATTGTGTAATCCTGTGGTTTTTGAGAAGAAATAGCATTTCCTGGTAAATGAACTCATATTGGGTGCAGCACAAGTGTGCTGTAAGTCTTCCAGTCTAAGCGGTGTCATACAACAATCACGCTATCCAAGCTGGGAGATCTGGGAATAATAGAAAGAGTCTCTTCTTATGCAGTCTGCTGCCTGACATCAGCTCCCGCATGCTGAGTTTAACCGTTTGCTCCAAGCATCATCTGAGTGTTTTAAGAATTAAGGATTGCTCAGGTCACTTCTTTCAGGCCAGTGCTTTACTTCTGTTCTTTTCAGAAGTGGCAGCTATTTGCTTTCCTTCTTAGATGTGTGCTCATTTTCACTGAGGCCACAGTTCTTTGTATTGCTGCATTTAATTATGTTTGCTTTGTAAAGACTGCTGGGATTATGGCAGCGTCTCATTTCCATAGCTTTTCTGCCTCTGTCAGGGGCTACCTGTGGACAGCTGCTTTCCATGAGCTTCTCCTGGGTGTAGATCAGTCTGCGTTTGTAGTTTCCACCAGCTTCACGCCTTGTCCCTTTTCTTACAGATGGCTGCTATTTGAGTTCTTGGCTTTCAGGATGGCTGAGGAACAGACCCATAGAGAGCTGTGTGTGTCTGTATTTGAACAGGTGTTCTTATCCATGCTCTGCCTCCTATGTTTGGTCCCAGAATAAGTTCTGTGTGTGTACATATTTTCCTGCTCATTGCCCAGACACCTTGCTCCAACCTGGGACTAATGGAAACAGTGTCTTACAAATAAAGACTAAAACAGTACAGCCTAGTGAAATCTGCACTAAGGACATTCTCCATTAAGAAGTCCCCTGTCTCAAATAAACACTCTGAAGTATTCCCAGGGTTTACTGTGCAATGTTACTTGAACTTTAGTTAAAACCTGTTTTCTCTGGGTAGCCTGTGTCTTACTGGACCCTTGCCTAGTTCTGGAGGATAGATTTTCCCCAAATATATTTTTTTGTCGGACAGGGAGTATGATAATTTTCTGCAGGCATTAGAAGGGAGTAATCAATAACGAAAAGAAGGACTTTAGGACAAACCAAGTGAGTGTAATTAAAGAGTAATAGAGAGGCGGAAGGTGTGTTTAGATTGAATATCAATGATCATTTTCTTTTAGAAGATGCAAAACAGTTGTCTGATAAATGTGCTGGGAGTTTGGTTGTTGTGGCTGTTGACTCTGAAATGGGGCAGACCAAATGGGAGGGAGGTGGAGAGGAACTGACTGGAGACATCCACTAATTTATTTTTTTTTCATTGCATTGTTCCATGTCTGTCCGTGTGTCATTCTGAAGGGCGAGCAGCACAGCACCACCAGGGGGAAATCCTCATTCTCCCAGATACTCCTTCCCTCCAGCCACTTTCTGCCCTCCTACAAGCAGGAGCGTGGAAGAAATTTCCCTTGCCTTCTACTTGACGGGACAGGGCACAGTTTGTGCCGTGACAGAAGGAGAGGGCTGAGAAGCCCCCCAGTTCCCTGAGGAGCCCAGAAAGGCTCTGCACTGTCTGCCCTGCATGGGTGGAATTTTCCAGGAGCATCCCCCTCTGCCACCACCATCGCTTTGCAAACTCCAAGAAACGCAACTCATGAAAATGCATTCTTAGCACACAGCTGACACGGTCAACATCTGGTTTCCAAAGAGAGTGCTGTGAGAGATTTGAAATTGCTGCACTGTGGAAAAAATGACGTGGGGTAATTATAGATACCTAACAATACTATTTAATTTCTTCTGCCATATCTTTCCTACATAGTGTATCTGGTAATGCTTCAGAGAACTGAATAATTCTGACAGAGGGCAGTGAAAAGGGGTAGGTAAGGGAGAAATAAAAAGGCTCCTGTGGTTTCAGTTAGGATCTGAAATGAAAGGAGATGTGAGTAGAGGATTAGATTTTTTCACGGCCTCTCCGGAAAGGGTAATCTTTGCCTTTTTTGTACATTGGCTATGGGAGGAGGATGAAGATGTGAAGGATTATCAGGAAAGCTGAGGAAGAAAGAACCTCTGAGAACAGACTTTGGGGGAGCAGGGGGAGCTTAGCGCAAAGACACACTGGCAGCTGGGGTGCTGCCACTTCTGCTGAGCAGGCTCAGAGCTTGGGACCACAGGTCAGACCTAAGATCGGTGGTGAGACTGACTGCTTCAGAAGACAATGCAGAGCATCTGAGTCAGGCTTGGAAGCACCTTTACTTCCTCTGACACAGAGGGAGCCTGAAAAGACAAACCGCAGCAGGCTCAAGTGAGGACAAGCCTGGGTCCCAGCAAGGCTCTGCTTCAGAAGTGCTGTTGCTCTGGTGGCACCGCAGTCCAGAGGTCTTGCTTGGGCTGTATGTGTTCAGTCAAGACCCCTCCTGACAGCACAGAACCAGCTGCAGTGATGATTTGCCACCCAAGAAGTAAGCACATTCCCTGGGGGCTGCTGCAGCAGGGAGGGCACTGCAAGGGAGACTTAAGAGGACGCTCAAGGGCCAAGTAGGAGGATGCAGATGGAGGTCAGAACATGGTTTAGGAGAAACCCTCAGAGACTAAGTGACACGAGAAAGGGCACAGCAAGAACCATGGAGTGCAGAATTGGGGACCAGTGGGCAAAAATAGAATCTGGGGGCATTACATGCTAGTTCTAGCATCAGGGTGGAGGCACCCAGGAGGAAGGGCCCTTAAAAGCTATTGAACCTTCTGTAGAGCCCAACAGCAGAAGGATGTTATGGGGGATTGCTATTTGATTTGGCCACCAATGCAGCCAGTGTCACAGTAGGTAGACAAGGATGTAAGTTGAAGATGAAGCCTGTCTCAAATTCCTGAGATGTTGTATGCTACCTTTCTGCCCTTGCACTGGGTGCCATCTTCCACCTCAGTTGCTGGTTTTGACGAAATTACAGCTGTGCAGAGGTGAAGTGAAAGGCAGTGGGGTTTTTCTAAAGGGATGATGGAAGGTCAGCAAGAGACTTCAAGCTGTGAACTTGTCAATTGGTATAGCTTCTACTAGTACGTTGTCCCCTGAAGACAAGCTCTTAGTATAATTTCACTTAGAGAAATGCACCAAAAGGGGTATAATGAAGATATTCATATTATGAAAGTGTGACTGTTATCCTGGAAGAAGCACTGGTTAAAACTCATTTGTCTGTGATACTTAATCTGAAGAGCTGTTAATGCTGATGTGTTACAATACTTAAGTGTATGCTTTTTGAAAGGGGCCTACATGTACAAACATATCTATTTGAGTGGCTCTGCCCAAAACCAACTCTTACTGAGTTAACTTGCATAAAATCCTCTGAAAGGTTTTTTGCCAGAAAATTAGTATTTCAGTTAAAATGTTTTTCATATGAGGTGCTTGTTTTCCTTGAGGCACTTCAACTTTTTTGTGAGAAGACTGAGAAGTTTGAAAAGAGACACTCCAGAGTCTTTTATTGCTACAAATGGGTACAAATTGATTTGGGTATTTTGTTCTTAAATTTTTGAATACGATTTTGAAATTTCCAGCAAAAGAAGTGATGTCAGGGACCTCCTCTCATTTATATTCAAATGGATATTTCTGTGTGTTTCAGGAAGCCAGAAGCACAAACCAGATGATTCTGGTATTAAAAAAAGAACATACTCTTAGCCAGTGTACCTCCTTCAGAGTAAATTACTCTCTCTCTCTACTCCAGAAGGTTCTGCAATGATAAATGCAAAGCTGTGCAGATGCTGAGGGAAAAACTGAACCTTGATCTCTGAGAAGCCAGCTAGGGATGGATATGAGTTCAAGGTCAAGATTCTGCACAAAACTGAAGCTGTGATCTCTTTCCCTTTGGAGGGTTTATGAAGGATATGGTGAGCACGGGGCACAGCTGTGTGGCAGGAAAACCAGAAATTATTGGAATGAGGTACAAGAATCAATGAGAAATATTTAGATAGCATCACAATTTTGCAAGATGGTTTCTAACAATTAAAGCAGAAATGCAGTGTTCTATTCTTGAGAGGCCTCTCCCACACACAGGCCACCTAGACACCATCTTCTATGGTGTCATGCAAAGCTTGTGTCATTTCCTTGCTGCCTTGCACCCTCTCCCACTTCCTCACTCCAGAAGCTGCACTGTTGCTGCGAACTAGACTATTCTGGGTTATACTGATGCTATAAAATTGGTACTAAAGTTCCTGACCCAGCCCCTTTTTCTGGGGCCTGGGCACGATCTTTGTCCTCTGGTGGACTGTGGTGGCAGTCCTTTCCTGGTTCTTCATATGAGATGTCCAGGAAGTATTTCCACGCTGTCCCAACATTGTGCCTCCAGACAGTGCTGGACAGGATAGTGGTGCAAAGCTCAGCAAAGCCAGAACATGAAGGTAGTCCAGAAGAGGCAGAAGGGATTGGAAGGGGAAGGGTTAAAATAACTAACTCTCATGAGATCTGTGTTGAAAGCAGATTGGCTTAATCCTTGACTACAAAGTTATACTTTGGGAAGAGACTAAACCAAGGTTATTTCTGCTTAGAATTTTACTGTTACTGGTCATCAATTTCTGCAGCACTTTGCAGAGTAGCGAACTGAATATTGCCACGTGGCCAGTCAACTGTCTACCTGCAGCATAATACTGACAGCGCTGGAAATGGAACTGGCTTGAAGGATTTTCTGACATCACCCTGACCTTTGTGGAAAGAGGAGGAGACAGGTTACCAGCCTTCTGTGAGCAACCCTAAGAGATACTGCAAACAGCTATCCTTTTAAAGTAGACAAGCTCTCTCTTTATCTGCCTGCCTGCCAAAGGACTTCTTTGCAGGGGTAGGTGGTTGCTTAGTTGCCCATGCAGAAACAGATATGAAGACCTCTGATTTTCTTCACCTGTTTCAGCCCAGACTTGGGAACAGGGAAGCTGGGAAGGTTGTAATAACCATGATTCAGTTGCTGAGTCAGACACCTATCTATTAACATCTCTGTTCTGCTCCCTTCAGATACAGGCTAATTGGAGGTTGTTGCTTATCTACACAAGGGCTCTTGGTCTGGGGGATAAGACGTCTACATGAGTGTGAGGGACATCTTTTTGGTAGCTTTGGAGGCGGAGGCTTGGCTGAAAGGGGCTGTAAGAGCTGAGAAAAGCAGTAGACAATGTCCCAATTTGCCAAATAAAGGAGCTTGGATGTCTGACTTCCAGTTACCAGGATGTCCCATCTATTTTTTTTGTTGGAGATGTAGACAAGAAATAGCACCACAACTGTTTAAAAACATTTTTGTTTTGATTTTAGTTGTGGTGTTTTGTGTCCTTCTTGTTGCAGTCATTATCTCTCTTGCTACCGGGTGCTATAGAGCGCTCTATGGGAGTTTATGACGAAGTTAGAGTGAGGTAAAGCCATTTCATTGAATAATGCTCATGCACTGACCCTACAGTATATGTCTTTTTTGGTGGTGGGCCTACCCTCTTGCGTGTTTCTGGTGCACCTGAAGGTACCAAATTTGTTTTCCAAAGCCTCTTGTGGTTTTGCATCCTGAGTATTTTGTAGCTGTATACTTCAGCCTGGATTGAAATTAGCTAGCTTAATTGAGCTAAAAATCTGTACATTTGTACGTGTAGCTTATCAGTGGTGTGATCTTGGCACCAGGAGCCAGAAACAGAGATTTTCTTCCATGCCCTTGGTAAAACATATGTAGGTTGTTGACCTTTAAGGCAAGTTGCACTGCCTGCCTGCTTGCTGAGGCTGTTTCTGAGGAGAATGGTAGTACAGGGAGGTGTTGGGTGTATTTCTTCTTTATGGGCTGTGGAGGTCTTTAATGTCATTTTTTGACCTTGTGTTAATTGGAAGTGTTTCCATGGATGTTTTTCAATTTTATTGCTATTGCACTTGGAGAGATTGAAATAATACACAATATGGAATGGGAAATAAATAAAACCAATGATCTTATGGGGTTTGGCAAATATTACGTCTGTGGTGCCTGGAGCCTCCTTTTTGGCTAATAAACTATTTGTCCTTCTTTCTCTGGCTTCTCTTCTGGAGAAAGTGTTCTCACAGGATCTCTCTCTTACACACAGTGAGCACCAGAAATGCTAAGGAATGGGAGACAGGGCAGCGGATAGAGGAGACACCCTTGGACTGGACACACAAAGTGGCAGATCAAAGTTGAGGGATTTGTTGACTTCATTGTTAATCAAGAAGTCAAAAGATGGATCAATCAGAAAAAGTGGCCATCATCTGAGTTAGGACAATGCCTCAAATTTCCTAAGCAGGGTAACTGATGAGCTGTGGACAGCTTGTCCCAGGAGAAGTCCCAGGAAATGGAACTTGATCCATAAGGGAGGAGCAGCACAGCAGTACAGGGAGCTTCTTGATCCCTAGTGCTGTGGCAGTGTGTGAAGTTAAGTTTCCTTGTTCTGCTGGTGCATCTGCAGAAAGAGGCACCTTCTGGCTTGTGGGTGGACTGATCTACATGGGCTGCTTTTATCAGCACTTATTGTTGTAAGGGGTGCTTCATGTTGTGGAAACACTTCCCTTCCCATTTTTATTATGGGTATCTGGAGATACTTGCACTTGTGTAGCCATGGCTACGGAAGAAGAGTTCAGAACAAAGCTCACAACAACATCCCGTGTCTTGCAGTTTGCCATATCCAGAGGAAATCTCTAAATTGTTTTGATGCAGTTCGCTAAAACTTTCTTTGATGGTCCTTTTTCTAAATCCACTTGAAGGAAACAAGATTTTATTTACTTTGATTTCTATCCTCAGTCTTTTGTCAATATAGTTTACAAAGGACCATATTTATGCATTAAATTAGTTCAAGATTTATTGTTCAAGAATGATACTTTCCTTTGTACCTCTATTCCCAACAAATTTATTTACTTGAGAAAAGGAAAGTCTTGAGATTTTGTAATTCTATGTCCTGAAGCCATACTGAGTATCAGTGATCTTCTGGCCTGTGGCCTTGGGAGAATGTCTTTTATTTAGTATGCATTTTGCAGCAGCAGTTTTTTATGTGACATTGTAAGGTGCAGCTGCCTCTGCAAAGGCGATGCTTGATTGGTCTAGGTCCTTCTGTTAATACCCATGTGGTGGATACCAACTCACTCCTCCTTCATCTCTAATCTGTGCGAACTCCCCATGAGAAGCTGAAGGCAAAAAGGCAGAACTGTCCTTATGACAATTTCCCTTCCTTCTTCTTCACACAGGACCCAGCTTTCCTGGCTGCTCAGAAAGATGCACTTGGAGAAGTGGCAGCTGAAATTAAGCTGTGGCCAAAGAAAGAGGTGATAGAAAGAAGTACTTCTTGAAAGAACACGTTAAATCCTAAAGATCTCCTTCAGTCTCGTGCCTCTGCCACTTAACTTGATGGTGAATACAGATCAGGAGGGCTTTCACTGGTGATCAGAAGTACTGCTTTTTTTTTTCTGCAACTGCTAAGAAATCTCTATGCTATAGGCTTTTCTGTCCATGGCTAGGTGCATAGCATCTCCACAGCAGGTATCAGTTCATTGTGTTTTAATGTTGGTAGTAAATGATGTGGGAGACTTCAGAGTGGTTCAAGACATAATGTTCCATTTTCTCAGTAACAAGGTAGGACTGCTTTTGCCTATGCTCTCTGGAGAGCAAAGTGAATTTTATCTCCAGGTTGTCATTCTAGGCTCCTCCACAGATGCTGAGAACAGTTAAAGATACTGGTGGAGTTATTTGAGTGTCCAGTGATTTGGACTCGGAAGACAAGGCCTCATCCCTCGGATATTTTAAGTGTGTGATCCCCTGGGGCCCAGGATAAGAAAGCAAACTTTGTGCTAGAGACAAGCAGTTCTCCAGCAGAATTTTGTGTTAAAAGCTCTGTTCTTTCAGAGTTTCCCTTAGGCTAGCCTCCCCATCAGTATTAAGTCTTTAGGGAAAACAGCACAAATTTTTAGTTTTGGGGTGAAGTTATTTTCCATCCTCTTTACCACCTTGTTTTGGCTGCTGTCTGGGACTTCTGTTCAATGGCCAAAGATCTCAAACAGCCGAAATGCAAGGTCTGATGCAGCAATCTTCTGTCCTACTTGACACTTCTCACCATCCACGCTAACCTCTGGCTTTTGCCAGCTGCCGCATCCAATACACCAAATGTAAGCCCAGAAACAAACCTCACTGTGGCTATGACCAAGCAGTGGTTGGTACTGGGTGGGAATCTAGACCTGTTTCCCTGGTGTTTCCAGCAGATGCATACTTCAGTGAGGTGTCTGCAAGGGTAAACAAAACTTTGTACCTGTTATTCTGTGAGGACTACAGGTATGTGGTGTTTGGTGTCTGAAGAAAGCTGTAGATGTGCACGTAGGTACTTGTGCTTAACAGGGTACATGTGAAAGTGTACTGGTACTGCGTGTGTTGCTATGCGTGAGTTAGAGATACTGGTCCTTGCACTGTGTGTGGAGCACTGCCTAACGCCACCTTCACGTCTTTAAGTCTTGATTTTTATCCCATATCACAAGAGTTTTTAGCACTCTTGTAACTCCAAGTTTCTTTATCTTTGCTTCTCTCTAATCATTGCCATTGCAGCATTGGGAATGGTTCCTGATCCTGGCAATGCTCAGTCCTTTCCTCATCAGCATCATGTCCACCACTATTGTGCTTTAACAGCAGGTTCCATATCCTAACCCTCCAGCATGTGGAAAAGTATTTCCTGCTTCCCAAAAGATCAGAAGATGTGTGTATGATCTTAAATGAAAGATACTAATGAAAAAAAACAAACTTGTAACTGCTTTTTAAAGGCTCCAGATTACATAAATAGGACTGTCTTTCTTTCTTTCCTGGACTGTAAGCAATTTGACTCTCCAGACATCTTGTATTGTCTGCTGTAATTGCATCTAGTCCTCCACAAGCTCATAGTTTAGAAAGATCTGTCTTTTGGGGATTGTGATGATCCAAAATATTATTCTTCTGATATGTACTTGACCCAAAGTTTCTTCAAAAGCTCAAATTGCAACAAAAATCTCTAACAAAAAAAGCACTTAGAATTTGGCTTTACTAAGTGTCTTTCAAGTTATATTATTGTTAAAAATACACTACCTATTTTTAATAAAAGACACACTTTTGGCTGCTAGGATAATTCTGTGGTTGGTCAAATTTTAGCTTTATGCTTGTTCAGTGGGATATGTGATTTTTTTTTATATCTGAGGAAATCTGGTTCACAAATAGAAAAGTTCTTAGTGGTTGTGAGTGAATGTTCCTTGAGATTACAGCTGTTCGTTGAGATTTCTCATTTTCTCATTTTGAATGTGTATCAGCTGTGGATCTCCTGAGAGAGCTACACCTAGACATGCGATTTTCTGGAGCGTTGTGCTTCCTCTCTAAAGCAATAATGAAGATTAAATGCTGGCTATGGCCAACATGCATGGTGAATTGCAGCAAATGCATGGGCTTGTTCTGTTCAGGAGATGGTCTTCTGTTGCAGATCCATGTGAAGATGTGTGTTGACAGGTGGGAGTTTGAATGTGGGCAGCTGATTTGGGGTAAAAGCTGTCTTTTTCCCTAAATGGGAGTTGTCACAGAAGCGCTTAGCATGTTTCACAGTCCATTGAGCTGGGTAAACATGCTCTTAATAAAGCTGTGAAGTCCAGCAGTAGAGTGGTCAGGATGTGGTAACTGTGCTGCTGGGGCAACAGTGTGTTCTGGCCTTGACCTGACTCCAATCCAGGTCTTCTCTGTAGCTGGTATTAGAGGGTGTGGGCTGCACCCTGATTTAAAAATAAGTAGATCCTGTTTTCATCTCAGAAAGTAGGAAGGCGGAAGAGAGTGATACTACAGGAATGATACTACAAGGCAGCAAGGAAGCCTTTCCTGTACCATGCATGAGGTCCTTTGGCAAGGACCTCTACTGGATTCTTTCCTTCTCTCTCTCTCCCCTTACNTTTTCTTTTTTTTTTTGTTTCCTTCTATTCCCTTCTCACTGGCTGAGTTTCTAAGAGCAGTCCAGCTGGGATTGAGGTAGAGCTGCAGACTGGCCTCTTGTGCACTCTCCTAAATGCCTTTTCAAGCAAGCTCAATATTTTATGAGCACCTGGGTCCTTGTCTGCACTGAAGAGCGCACATGGTATTTAGTACACGAAAAAGCTATTTTGCCCATCAGACTGCATCCCTGGAACAGCACCGTTTCCCCAGGATACCAGTTAATTGTTCTCTCTGTAGTTATAGAGGAAATTCCTTTCTCCAGTGGTCTCAGCTGCTTGACTACTTCTGCCTGCTCCCAGCACATGGCCGTTGACTTCCACTTGGCACACCGGAGCACAGTTCAGACTCCTCCTTCCTCCAATGGGTTGCTTCCTGGCCATTGGTGTCCAGCCTGTCCTCTGCTACAGGTAAAACAAGTGCAACAGGGCTGAGGTCATCTCCTGGGTTTCCATGGTCTCAATTATTACCATGAAACATTGCACAACTTGTTGCCTACCTAGGATTAACTGCTCTGTATTGAGGTGGAAGGTGCACTGACACAGCTGTGGGTGCAGGAGCGAGAGGGAAGTAAGGGTTGAAATGTCTCAGAGGAGCTGGAGAAGGAGGAGGAGGAGTGAGTGAGAACTGTCATGTCAGGGAAGTGGCAGGCCATCATTGGTCGCTGCTGAGCACACCGGTGGGATGGGGTAAGTAGGACTGTGTAGCTGGGGATGCTGCTGAGCAGGACAGAGGCGTATTAACAAATCTCATTGTGGAGTGGGAGGAAGGACTGACATAGTTGAGGTGCTGCGGATGGGGTCTAAGGTGCACTGGCTGAACTGCTTATTGCTGTCGAGCTGAAATGGCAGGATATGCTGCAGGCCAGGGCTGTAGGACGGGAGGTCTGGTGCATGTTAATAGCAGTTTCTAATCTGCTGTCAGCATGACAAGGGAGACTTGAACGAGGGCAAGGGTGTGTGTTTCCCAAGACAAGGTAACAACCTCCTTTCTCCTGTTGCAGCAACACGTTACGTATCTAACCTGCCCCTTCTTCCAAAGAAAATTTACAGAAAGGGCATTCTGTGAATGCACTGCATTGGATTTGTATCGCACCTGTAAAGCTAACCCAGGTAGTATCTGCCAGACACTGGAGAAACATGAATGCCTGTCTTTAAAAAAGAGCAGGGGACAAGGGATAGGGGACAGAGTTGAAGAGCACTTGGGAATTGCAGATTTATGGAATCAATGCTGCTTAACCCTGATCCTCAGAAAAAATATGAAATGAACTATCAACCAAACTCCTTGTCAGCACCTGAGCAATAACAGGGAGATGTGTAAAAGTCCACCAAGGATTTGTTGAGAACAAGTCATGTCAGACCAATCTAATATCTTTCTGTGACAGGGTAACAGGCATTGTGGACAGAGGTGAAACAGAAAGCATCATCTGCTTTGACTTCAGTAAGGTTTTTACCATCTCTTTCATCACACTTTGTTAGCAATCTAGAAGAGCAGGGTCTCAAGGAGAGCTAATAACAAATGCATACAAAATGAATAAGAATGTCAAAATGGAAGGGAGCATAGTCTGGGGTTCTGTGAGGGTCTGTCCATGCTCAGTTCAGTTCAATGTTTTCTTTAACAGCCTTGGTTATGGATGAAGAATTTGCATATTAAATTTGAAGATGACAGCAAGCTGGGGGGACTGTAAATTTGCTGGAGAACAGGTTTAGAATTCTTAATAATCTTGGCAAATCAGAGATACCCTCTTAAAAAAGTGGGATGTAATTCAGTAGAGACAAGTGCAAACTATTGCACCTTGGCAGGAATAATGGGCTACATAAATACAGTGCAGAGAAAGATCAACTAGATCACAGTTCTGCAGAAACGGATTGGGGGGAGGATAAAAGGAGATCACAAGCTGAACATGATTGTGTGTTGTTGAGAAAGAGGCAAATGCTGTACTTGGATGTATAAATAGGAGTTTAGCCTGCAAGGCACATGATGTAATCTCTGTTCTCTGTTGGGTGATGGTAAGGCTGAAAAACTCTGTGCGGTTCTGTGGATAGCACTTCAAGAAAGATCTGGACAAGCTGGGATGAGTCCAGCAGAAGTAATGAGAATAATCAGAGGTGTAGAAAATAAGACATACAACCAGTCATTTAATGAACTGGGATTGTTTAGTTGTAAATTGAGAGGACTGAGGAAAAAGAGGGGGAGACTGGACAGCAGGCAATGAACACTAAATCCCAGATCTTCCCCATTTGCGACAATCTCTTTGACAGCACTAAGGGACAGCATCAGTGGCCATGTCAGTGCCCTTACCTGGTCCTTGATGGAGGAAGCATTTCTATTATAGGGTTTGTGTGGTTGGAAGTTCAGGTGCTTCCTGTCTGCTTGAACAGTTCGTTTGACCATGGTCAACACAATGGCACTGGAGTCTGTCTTGGGAAGGAGGGGGGGAAGAGGCAAGTGAGCAGGGCTCATGAGGAATCTCTTACACTTCAAACAAGTGGGTGCACCTAGGTGAAAGGGACCAATTGGGCCCAAGAGTTGTTAGAACCATTCACAATATGTGCCGCATGCCAGCTGAGGTCTTCAGGGTGAGGTTCAAAGGTTGGCAGGCCGTTTTCTACACAGCATCTATAACCCTGGAAAAAGGATTGAGGGTTCATATTATCTCTTCTAGTTCTTTCTTTAAGCCAGGCTTTGCTTTTTATTGCCTTACTTGACCTTTTCATTGACCTTGCCTTATTCATTTACATCTTATATATATATGTTTGTCTATCTGTCTACCTGTCTGTCACCAATATACCTCCACAGTGGATTCAGCTTGCCTGTCTGTGATATTGCCCCAGGTTCCAGTCCGGACTTTGTATACATGTCTCTGTCCTGTTCCATCTGGACTACTAAAATTGGACTTCCAGATCTCAACTCTCTTTCATGTAGTTATTATGGTGTCTTGTATGAGGTACTGCAAAAACCCCTTCCAGAGGTCAGTCTCGCAAAGTATTTAAAGGAGATGTTGCACACTATGCGTAGATAAATATGCATATGGAGAGAGTGGTAGATCTTGGGGGCTATGAGGAAGTGAGATACCTGTATTATAGCATAATAAATGGTGCTTGTAACTTGCTGTCTGACTACCTATTGTAAGATGACTGGCAATTCTTGCAAACATCATGGCTGAAGAAAGTTTGAAGGCTGAATCTCATGGTGCTTAAAAGGATATCTGGATTTTACTGGATGCCAGAGTGCCAGATTCTGCCTTCTCAAAGGAAATAGAAAACAAATTTATCCTTCCATACCTGAAACCGTGTCCTATTAATTGCTAATTTTCAAGTGTTTTCACCACAATGGGCATGGAAGAGCATGTGTTTGTTTTTGCTCTTTTGAGAAGATCCGAAGTTTGTAGTTGGTGATAAAGGGGGCAGGCAAGAAAGCTCCTAGGAAGGCAGAAAACAGAAAGAACATTTTTATGGATGAATGAGCTTTTATGCAGTTGCTTTTAAAAGGCGAAATTATATGGCCATTTGCACTGCCTCTTGATTGCTCAGCCAGCTATTCTTTATGCTGCATGCCATTTACTGTCTTGTATTTAACTTTGCAAAATATTCTGGGATGCAGTTTGCACAAAGGCGCCTGTATTAACACATCTGTACTGTTTTGTACTGTTAGATGGGGGTAAGATTTCCTCCAGGGGCACTCATTAACTTCCAGTATTTTTTGCCATTATTTTCTCCCATCCTAGGTTAGCTGAGCTTTAGACTTGAGTATGACAGATGGTTATTCTCTTGCAGCCTTTTTTTGGCCTTTTTCCTCCCTTTCTCATGCTATGGCTGCAACATAAGCTTTGAAGGGTCATTATCTAAATCATTGCATAGAAAAATCCTTTGGGAGCCAAATTCACCTCTGGCATAAGTGGCTGCAATTCCATTGACTTCAGAGTAGGTTCACTGCTTGACGTCAGGGGTAAATTTTTGCAATGTAGATATCAAAATGAAGAGTACTAAGGCATAATGGAGTGGTTTCTGTCCCAAAAATGACCCATTCTTGGGCTTGGTTTGGCTTGTTGACAGTGCTGCACTCCAACCTTGCATACTAAGAGCCCCCTTTTCTGTTTGCTTCAAATCTGGGACCTTCTTTTCTCCTCCCTGTTGTCTTCCTTCCAAATCCCTTTAGATCTGGTTGTCTGCTATTGCAAGGTCCCTTAAGCTGCATGCTCCCCACCCTCTGTGCCCTCCTTGCAGCCAGTTGTGCTGAGTTCTTGCAGCAAGCATTATTGAAACAAAGCTAAAATAGCTATCCCAGGATGATCATTGCCATTAGGTCTTTGGAGGTCATGAAAGATGTAGACCAAAGTCCACAAATGATGTCTCACAGCTATTGCAGTCTACGGTTCCCTTATCTCCCTTATACCAGGGAGCTGAGACGGGGTTGACCCATGGAAGCCTAGTTTACACCAGTATTACAAACATGAAGTCTTTTCAGCAGTGAACGCTGGTTTTAGAGCTTTACAAGCCTTCTGGAGGGCACAAGTTGTGTCAGCAGCCCCTGAGTTGGGTGGGCACAGTAACAGTGCAGGCTGGCAAAGCCTGAACCAATTGACTCTTACTGGCAAGGAACTATTTTTGGGAGCCAATGATGAGAACACCCTGTACTGCTGCAAGTTTGGCTCTGCCTTGCAAGGTTATTATCTGCGAGTTTAATCAGTGTCTGTCAAATACATGGAGTGAACGCCTAGTGTCTTAAAGGGTGTGTTTTGCACTGGGACAGGGGGAAGGAGGCATGGTGAGACAGGCTTTTGAGGTATGAATGGAAGAAATGGAAGAAAACAGAAATCCGTTTTTTGAGTTTCTGCTGTTTTTTAATTTGCGATTAAATCTATATAAATGACTTAAAGAAATGCAAGACAGGCTTTCCCCATTTCTAATCTTGTAGTGGCCAGGCAGAGGCAAATCTGTGACACTGCGGGCCTCCTGTTTTCCCTTAGCTTAGGGGGTCCCTGAGTCTCTGTGAGGCAGCTCTGTTCCCAGAGATCACTCTGCCCTCTGTAGAGATGCAGCCGCACCTCCTTGAGTTGAGGTGCGGCAGCTGTTCAAAGTCAGTGCAAAGCCATTCTAACCGGCAGTTTAGGAAACAGGTGAAAATGAAGGGATAATTGGAGAGAAAATGACCATAATGAATAGCACTCACATTGCAATGTGGCTATGGTTCTCTGTCTTGCAAAAAAGCAGACCTGGTTAGTCTGGTTCATGAGCTCCGCAGAACAAGTTTCTGGTTATTTTGATTATTTGTATTACTGTAGTCTCTGGAAGGGCCTGCCGTTAACCAGTGCTTCATTCTGCTGGGAGCTGCACAGAGACCAAGGTGATGGCCATAGCCACTATACACTCTCAGTATCAGCTACATGGTCATGTAGACAGATGAGAGCGTCAATGCGCAGGCAGCGCAAGCAAGTTAAGAAGAGTAATAAATACCCAGGATTTTCTAGCTGTGCATACTTTAGAGAACATCTGTAAAGAGATGGCATATTTTATCTACTGATGGCAGCAAACAGTTTTGAGTTGATTTTATGAGGTAAACATGGGTGAGGATTTGTAAATTGTGCGGACTATAGCATATCAGCAGCCTAACTGTTGCAAATTATCTACAGCTATGTGGGCAAAAGAGAGGTGTAGGGTAGAGTATAAAGAGAAGCAATGACATAACTTCACTGGTATTCATGGAATTTCCCTCAAGAAGGTGGTCAAAACTGAAGCAAACTATGTGGGTCTCTGAAAAACTACTGAAGAAAGTGGAGCAGGTCAGCATTCACATCTTGCTACTGACTGAGGGATTAGAGGCATCAAGTAGTTTGAAAAAGAGGTGCTTGGTGCAGCTGAGAAAGGAGGCAAAGGAAGACTGAAAGGAGAAAACTGCTATCAGACAAATAATCTCAAACAATCTTTTGAATGGATGTGCATAGCCTGGGGGGGATGAAAGGTATTTGTCAAAGCCAAAGTGAAATGATGTTAGGGTAAGGGAGAGAGGAGGGCTGTGATATTCTGTGAAGATCAGCAGACCTGGGTTCCTACTCCCATACCTCAGACCTGCATCATTGATGACAGCGTATAGAGTCAGGAACCTGACTGTGTTTCCCTCCAGAAAGCCAGTCTGTCCAGCATCAGGGTTTGCTTTCCTACACCCAGGAGCTGGAGCACAGATCCATCCTTCCACTCAGTCCTACTGCACTGCTTGCTGTAGGTCATCAGACTTCTGTTTTTTGAAGATACTGTGTCCAGCTCTGATACGAGACTTGACTTTTTCTTAACTTCTAAGATCATGAGCCCCTATGACAACATTTACAATGTCACAGTTGCAGAAGTGCAACAACATCGTGCACAAAGCAGAAAAAAATTATTAGATGCTGGTAGTATTGTGCATAGTAAGTGGAGCAGGTGAGCCTGTCAAAATTTTGTGTTTGTTCTCTATGTTAGTGTCTGTGTTTTTTAGGAGAGAGAGCTTTGTAAAGTGAGAAATGAGAGACCTGGAAATATACACATATTTACTGCAGTGCTGACAGACAGTGGTAATCACAGACAGGGAGAAGGCGATGGGTAGAAAGGGCTTGGTGCCACAGAGAAAGCAAACTGCAAGGAGCCTGACAATGCAGCAGCCACTTTGGGGAATTATCAGCTGTGATGGCTGTGTGGGGTGAAAAATCCCAAGGGATCCCAATTGCACAAATATGGTTATACTTTGACATCTAGATGACTATTTGTGGGAAGGGTGTTTTCATTTTTCACTCTGCTTGCAGACATGTGGGAATGGATGGAAGGAATGGGCTGGTCTCTTATGTTCAGTGGTACACACCACACTGAGAGGGCACCTCCATCTGCTGCTCTGGTAGATACTGCTGGATCTTCTCACTTTAAATTTCTGGGTGGCAGGGTGCTTCTCTCTGTAATGCAAGAAGGCTGCCTATGGAAGGAGGTACATTTCTTGGAGAGGGACTCTTTGTCAGGAAGTGTAGTGATAGGACAGGGGTAATGGTTTTAAATTGGAAGAGGGGAGGTTTAGATTAGATATTAGGAAGAAATTCTTTCCTGTGAGGGTGGTGAGGCACTGGAACAGGTTGCCCAGAGAAGTTGTGGGTGCCCCATCCCTGGAAGTGTTTAAGGCCAGGCTGGATGGGGCTTTGAGCAACCTGCTCTAGTGAGAGGTGTCCCTACCCATGGCAGGTGGGTCGGAACCCGAAGATCTCTAAGATCCCTTCCAACTCTAACCATTCCATGATTCTGTGATTCTTTATACTTACTGCTCAGAGTTCAGGTAGGAAACCATCCTCTCTCCTCTCATTCCTGTTGAGCACGCTTACTTGCATGTATGCAAAGGCTATTTTTTTTTTATGTATATATACAGAGTAGGTACCTTATTTTCTCATTATCAATATGGAACTTTTCCTCCAAAGTGTCTCCCTTCCCAAAAGGACACTGATGTGGAGCAGGGTAAAATGGTGATAAAATCGCCCTGCTGAGGCAGAAAAAAACCCCGCAGAAATTGCTGAAACACAGGGAAGAAGTAGCTTTAGCTGGTTGCATTCACTTTGGGCCCAAAGCTATCATTGACAACTTGCTTCCTACCACAATTCGAATGGCAGCCATCATCTTTGTAGCTAAAGGAAGAAATAAAACTAGAGAACCTGAAAGGGGTGCTTCCTTGACCGTTTTGGCTCTCTGGGGAAACAAAAAATCTGGGACATGCTCCTGAGGGAGAGGTTTCCAAATCTCCCTGAAGTGTCACCCTTCAACTGCGACAGTGCACACAGAATGTCCCAGTCTGATCATACAAGTGGTCCTTCCAGTCTACCGGTGCCTGCTGTGGTCTCTGTGTGTATGCTAGAGTGTACTCCCACAGCTCTGCAAGAAACTGGTTCTTGACTGTATTTTCTGAGGTCTTTTTAGCTCTTCTGGATATATTGGGAAGCACACAAATAGTGTGTAGTTTCCTGGGGTATGGAATATTTTAAAAGGCTATTACCCCTCAAACAACCATCTTACATAGGTGACATAAATGGCCAATTTTATATCCAATTCCCTATAATGCCCACTTTCAAACCAGTGTTTCTCAAGTAGTCTAGAAAAGATCCAAGCTTTATTCTTTAGTATTTCAGAGAGACTTGTGAAATCTGTAGTGATATGGGCGTAGACACAAATAATTCTGCCTGGGTATGGGATCCATGAACTGGTAAGCCTGGAATGAGCTGTTGATACAATAACAGCCTCTGCCAAGCCACATAGCAGGGATGAGGGTGGGCGAGTGGCTGCAGGCTTTTGGAGGGTGGCCAGCTGTCCCTCCAGGTACCCAGCTCCAGGGAGCAAAGGAGCAAACAGTACTGGGGCTCAGCCCTGACCTCTATCTGTGACAGCCCTAATTGGTCCCCACAAAGGAGCCTCCAACCTGTTTCTGGGCATTTGAGGCCTCTTTCTGGAATGTGACAACAAATTAGGAGAACAATAGAGCAGCTAAAATAAAAAAGACTCAGCATTAGAAGTGCGGTTATTTAGCTGTGTCTTTGTTGTCTCAGGTAAAGGATCTTTCCTCTACTAGCCTACCACTAAGGTGCATTCTTGGTTTTTGAATTTGTGCAGCTGGTACTAACACAGGCCTGTATTACATCAGCTCTGGTCTCAGGCTGGAAATCACCTGCTGTGTTGGCTGGGTCAGGGAAGGGAAGGGGACAACTGTGTTTCCAGTTCAAACTCTCGTCATCATTCTCTCAGTCCTCCAAACCATGCCTCTGTTCTTTCCCCTCTGTGCCCTGAATACTGCAGCCTACTCCCTCGTGTGCTTTTTTGCATCTTCTGTGGTTTAATGGCTACTTAAATATTTATTTATGTGGAACTTGCCCCTGGGGAATGTCTTATGAATGCAGAGGAGGGGTATTGTGAGAGAAGGAGGGAATGAGCAGTCCCTAGTGGGCTCGATATTGTCTATTGCTGAGAGGCAGAAGCTGGACAAAAAAGCCTTGCGCTGGAAAAAGATTAATGTACAAAAGGACACATGCACACCTGTGCACACAAACACACACACATATATAAACATCAACAAAAACTGGCAACTTAACACAAAGAGTAAGAAAGAGTTTGCACCAGTCAAGTGATTAGAGAATCAGCTCCATTCAGTCATGGAATTTGCTTTATTTTGACTCATAGGACACCAGTATTTTTATAGACCTGCCATCCAGAAAATGCTGCAGGAAGAAGGCAGGAATGGTCTGAGATGCTGCATGGAAGAATAGGCTACTGTGAGCTGAAGGACAACCTGTATGTCATTGGGAAGATGAGTTTCCTGAGATTTGCAAACGCACTTGAATTTGCCCATTGATTTAAGTGTTAACAATCTCTTTGCAGATAGCACATAGGAAAATCTGGAATATTTTTGCTGTTGTGATTGATACTGCTTGAACTTTAATCATATGCAAGAGGCAGCTCAGCTTGTTGAATTCATTAATTGCTAAGGCGTAACATATTCACTTAATTGGATTCACTGCTAGATAGAGATGTATTTATATGTATTTGTATATGTGCTTAGTGTATATATTTAGCTCCACAAAGACTGATATTAATGGAACGTTAAGGTTGCCTGGTGAAATAATCAGCAGACTGGAAGGGATAAATGTTCAGTCGTAAGCACGATCTTTTTTGTCACAAGGAGAGGTAAGGCCTGGCTTACTGGATATTCTTGGCACAGCAGAAAAGCAGGTGGGGCTAAAGTTGGCACTGAGGCAAATTTGCACTTGCATGTGCCTCAAGCTGGCCATGAGGCTGCTCTCCACCTGGCAGGCCACCCCACCACAATGCCTGTCTCATCTCTGAGGTCCTTCTCCAAGGCTGTTTCTCCTGCCCAGGTCTCAGAGGCTCCCTCCATTTCCTTGTGCAAGAACAGCATTGGTGAGCCACAGCTCTCCAGCAGCTGGGGAGCATCCTTGGAGGAGGACTCCCAGAAGAGCAGTACGTGAGAAGTGGTTGCAGCCTCCCTCACACCCGCATCTCACCTGTGTGTGTGGCGACCTGCTGCATGGGGTTCTGGGGTCGCAGAGGCTGCTTCAGAGCCATGAGAGGACCATGGGAGGGCCCCAGGCCACAGCTCACTGAGCTTTATATTGAGCATGGGAGGTGAAATGGGTCTGCTTCCTGGAGGCTTGAAGGGGCAGGGCTGAGCGCCACTGTGCCAGCTCAAGCGTCACTGTGCTCCCTTTTCCAGGAAGGGTGTCTTCAGAGAGCCAGGAAAGAAAGCTGCCTGGTCACTTGTGCTGCTTTGGCTTCCAGAGCAACTGGAGAGGACCCAAGAATGTGCTCTTGAGCTGTAGTTAGTCTCCTGATCCCAAACTAGTCCTTAGCGAGTACCGTATAAAATCCTGCTTGCTCCTTTTACAGTGGTTGATCCACATGCCTGACCTGCTGTATTGCTGCTCTGTCATTCATCAGCGCGATTTCCACTGCTGACTGCTGGCGCACGTGGCCACTCTGCAGTAACCATCACCCTTCTACGGCAAAGCTCCTTCCCCACTTCCTCTGAGGTGGAGTGTGAGGGTGCTGTAGGTGCAGCCCTGAGCTGCACGATCTCCTCTGGGGTGGATGAGCTTGAGGCATCTCCATACTATACTGACTTTTGTCACTGCTCCCAGCTGTTAGGTAGCTGTTCATCCTCCTTGCAATATGGGATGGACTTTGAAGAGACTTTTATAGAGGGAAGACTGAGCTTCCGAGAGCTTCAGTGGCTTGCTTAAGGTCACAGAGGAAGCAGAGGACAAGATTACAGCCAGCACTTGGGTCCCTGTACTCCTGGGCATCTGGGGAGAAAGCATCTGCCTTCTGCACAGCTGCTGCAGCCGCTTGGGGCAAGTTTGCCCTGTGAAACCTGGCTATGCATTTCACAGCCTGTGCGACACCCAGCCTGTGCTGGCGTAGGCTTGCCATGGTGAATCCACACTGTGCAGAGCAGCGCCACGGGGATGCAGCCGCACAGTGAGGTGCAAGGCAGCTGTGTGAGCTTGGCAAGCTGCCTTAGCTCTCAGTTTAGCCCTGTTGGACTAATGTGGCTAGATGGCATCAGGACCATAACTGGATTGGTGTCCCCATGCCATCTACCCCCACCCTCGTGCTTCTGTGCTAATGGTTACATGTCAGACCCGCTCAGTCCTCCTGTCCATACCTCCTGTGCAGACCAGCTTTCTCTCTCCCTTAGCCCATTACAAGCATATTGCTGCAACGTGAGAAACCTGCCTGCAGCATAATCTGCCTGATTAGTGCCTTCCTTTCCTCTCACCTTCTGGGCACCATGACCATGAAGGACCTGCCAGCTTCACCCTCTTCCACCTTTCTCCAATGCTCCCTTCCAATTTGGCTTCTACTTTCTTTGCCTCACTCAACCCCTTGGCAAGGTCAGTGCTGCTTCTTTCGTCATAAAATAGGGTTGCATAATCTCTATATTGGTTGATTGGTTTGCTGTCCATCACCGTTTCTTTATTCCTCTTCTTCTCTGTCAGAGCTTAGTGATTCATGGATAGCTCCTTCTCCATCTTCTCTGGTACTTTTTTGGCCCTTTTACTGGTTTTATAAGAATTCGTACACATTCAAGCTGTATAAGCAATTACATACAGAAAATAAAAGAACAGTGATTTAATTTTTAGCTTGTGAAGTCAAGCTAGGCAGTGCCAGTCTTATTTCCCAGGCAATCTTAATTCTGCTCCTTCAAGTTTCTGTGCAGTATAAGGACTGAGGCAGGGACCCCATGAAGAGAGTTGCATGTACTCATTAATTAATGCTTGAATCAAAATGTCCACACACAAGTGAGATGGAAGAAAAGCTGAAAAAGAAACGGTAAACCTTCAATTTCCTAATATTGCCATCCAAATAAAGTTCCTGTAGTGTAGTTTGCTTTATGTGCTTTTTGTGTGTGTGTTTTGTTTTGTTTCTAAGGGAAAATCCAAAGTCTTTTGTGTAGAAAGGTATTGTTCATTCTTATGCATGCTGAGCCTTCAGCACTGAGCCTGACTGCTCAGCCCAGTGACTAACCTGTTCTTGTTCCACAGACAGTCATGACAGCTCAAACTGGGTTCCCTTTCTTCTGCGTCTTAAATGGTGGAGTGGAAGTGACCTTTTCCCAGTGGGTTGCATTTAAAAGATAAAGGAGAACCTGGGAGATATGTCTACATTTTGTGGGCACCCTGGTGAGGCTTTTGCCTTTCCCTTGCTCTTCCAAAGCTGAGGTGTTCCTTGTACTGACTGTGGTACTGGTGGGGATATCCCCATTGATTTACTGGGTTGATGGGTTTAGCTCTTAAAACATTTATGCTCAGATGCTGTTTGGGCTCTCTGCCAGGATTTCTACAAGAAAATGACAGAAAAGAAATTATTATTTAACAGTTTATAATGCAGTTAAGAGTGAATGAAATTTGATGGGCCAAAGTAAAAATCATGTCCTTAGCCTCAAGGTTTTTTCCTTGCTGCCTTTCAAATGCCTGTTGCAAAACATAGAGATGTTGGCTTTTCTCTGGAAACGGACCTGAAGACTATTGCAATGGGAAGTGTCAGAGAACCTAATTAACAGACTTACTCCTCTTATAATAGAAGTAACTACATGTTACACAGACATTTAAATACACATATGAAGTAATCCAGCTAATTCCAGCCTGCAAGAAGTTTTCCATGTGTGGACTTACATATGCCACAAAAGACATTTTGCAACTTGCTGAGAGCCTTGGCTTCATCTTGTGTCTCCAAGACTGCTTGTGTCGTGCCTGTTCTCTTACTTTTGGGCTGCAGAAAGGGAATGGCACAGGATCTGCTTTGTGTTGACATGTTTAGGCACAAAATGACAGGCAAATCTTTGAAAAATTGGTATGCCTGAAGTCCATCAGGGCTAAGAAAAGGGGAGGATTTTGTATTCCTAAGGCCATGCTCCTAAGAAAGTAGTCCTTGGCTTAACCCTTCTTTGCTAGGTGGGGTTGACAAATACATAGCTTCCTCTCTCCTTCCCAAATCGCTAATTTCAAGGTTACTTCTCTCTCTATCCATGCTCAGGTCTGATTGTAATCCTTTTGCACAGAGATGACTTGCAGCCCAGATGGCCTCAGCTGGGTCCTTGGCAAGTTCTGCCTAGACTCCAAGCCCAGATCAGCTTAGGATAACTGCTGCTGGGGGAAACTCTGTGTGTGTGTGTCTCTGCACCTGTATATGGGATAGGAAAGGCGCAAAATCTTTGGCAAAGCCTCTCTGCTGCTCAGAGAGTACTCACTGGCTCCAGCCAGCATGGCAGTAATGCACACGTGTGCAGTGAACCAGCTGTCCTACTGGTGGGCTTTGTCCAAGGGTCAAGGCTTCTCTGTAGGGTGTAGGAAGAGCTGGCGAGTCTTGTCCAATGCTCTGCCCAAACACGACAGAGCACCATGGTTTTCAAGCAAAGCCCAGTGCTTGGCTGTAGCAGTGGGTCAGGTGGGGCATCCTGCAGCTTGTGTGCTCTCTTTCTGGAGCCCTTATCCACCGGAAAGCCTGAAAGCATGATTCTTAAGCTGGGGACTACATCCTATACCAGGTCCTGGGAGCCCTGTCAGCCTGTCCTATGTGGTGGGCTGATCTGCAGCAGCATGGATAGAAGCACTCTGGTAATACTTGTGGCTGGAGACGCACGGTGCTGTCATGGTTCTGGTTTGGGCCAGCAGAAAGGGCCCACCACTTCATTGCACGACAGAGGAGAGACTATTTATGGGACACTGTTGGGATGGGGATAAACCACCCATCCCAGCTCTAGGTCAGCAGGAGCTGAGGCAGGGAAGAAATCCCATGAGTTACTCCCCCATCCCTCCACCGCTTGTATTGGTCTCAGTCCTGTGTCTGGTCCTTGCAGAGGGGCAGCAAGACAGCAGATTGAAGACACAATGAAGGCAGCAGTGAGGAGACAGGTTTGTCCAGTGGGGTCCATGTCTGTGGGTGCACACCAGTGATGGGGGGTTGGGCTGTGGGTCGGCAGGAAGTAGTGGGGTGCTTATGAGCCAGGGCATGAGGGACCACCGTCCATTTCTGCTCACACAGGTGAGGCAGGGGCTCTCTACCATCTGTGCTTTCCCCCAGCCCCATATTCCATCCCCTGTGTTTATTGGGGACCACCTGAGTGAATAAAAGAAGGAAGGAGGGAGGGAGAAGCTGAGTCAAGGCCTATTATGTCCATAGAGATAGGCAAGGGAGACTGTGGATAAGAAAAGGCATAAGGATGCCAAAGAGCAGCCTCCTTAACCACACAAGGGCTACAGGGAAAGCAGCAGGAGTGTGCCTGGTTGCTCCTATTCCACACCCTTCATACCATCTGGCCCCTTTGCAAAGCCAAGTAAAGAGACCTGGTAGAGAGCCAGGGTGCAGAGCAGATCTGGTGGTTCTACTCAGTTTGGAGATCCAGTGACAACCCAGAGCAGTGGCTTCATTGGCTATTCCTTGGGATGGCCTCGGTGGAGTGCACAAGGCACCCTGCCATGAGCCAAGTGTTTGTGGGGGGTATGCAGACATGCACCCTGAAGGTGTGGAGATGGTGGGGCTGGCTGCGGCTATGGCAGGCAAAGACAGCATTTGCAATCACCTGCCCGGAGCTTTCAGTGGTGAGAGAGGAAAGGAACAGAGGCGTGCTGCTCTGTAGCTGCCTTCTCTGAAATCTTGCTCCCGACATGCAGTAATTCCTCTAAAGGAGGCGTGTTCCTCCCCTTTTCACCAGCGAGAGAAGAGCTGGGCACGCTGCATCTCTCTGCGGAGGGGCGTGCATGCAGCCGTGCTTCTCTTAGCAGGCATGTGTCTCTGCACGGGGGCAATGTGGGGCTGCCATGGGGAGGACAGGGGCTCTGGCTGGTGTATTCAGGATGGGAAGGTGTTTTACCCTCTGTGACACCCCTCCATTGAAAGTTAAAGGATCTCTCCGGTATTCTCAGAGATGCTTTTTGAAGCAGTGCCTTCAGTTTTGCTTGCGCAGCTCAGAAAACAGTGAGGATTAGGCAACCCACCCCCTCTCTCTTTGTGTTGTCTCCTCTCCTAACCCTGCTGGACCTTGTTTCAACATTTAGCTTTTCTCAGCAAAAGGAAACAGTTTTGGCCTTCCTCTGGATCTGCATTTTTAAACTTTCCTTCAGCCGTAGGTCCCAAGAGATTCTGGGAGACATATTCATTCTGGGTAAAGAGTAGGTGTCACTGAACAGGGGAACGCACGTTGGGGTGTTGAACACTGCTGTATAGGACCCACTTACCAGCTGAAGCCCTAAACCATCTCCCAGACTGTGGTGTGAATTGGCAAGCCCATCCTTCCCTCTGTGTAACATGTTTTAAGGGGCAAAAAAAAAGTGTGAGTGAAAGAAATGAAAGCTCAGCAAAATGCAAACCCAAGCCCAGCGCTCAACAGGGAAAGCCAAGAGGAAAAATCATTAGATAAGGCATTACATGCATGGACACGTACTGGATGCAGACACACACCTGCACAATGCAGATACACTCCTAGAGACCGTGAAATGCTTTCATAAAGCGTTTAGATGCCTATACATGCACATAAAAATACATTTTTCTTTAAATCTTTGTGAATCCCGGACCCCCTGTGACACAAAGCATGCAATCTTAGCAGTATCTCTGTTACATTTTCCCCTGCCCCACAGTTCTGCAGAGGAGAGCAGCAGAGGTGCTCAAGGTGAAAACTTCTTTCACCTTAGATGAGCAAGGATAGGGGTAGTATAAGCCTTTAGCTGTTATTTCCCAGACCAGAATCAGAATAGAGAGATGTTGCTGGAGTTTATGACACGGTATTAAGTTCCCCTCTACTCACAGTCATTTCAGAAGGGCACGATGGCTCTAAGGATGCAACAATATTGAAACCTGTCACTGCCTGTGAGCTGGATGTGGGTTATGTTGGATGGTACAGTTGGCCTGCCCTATTAGTTAAGATTTAAATTTTTTTTAATCCTTCTTCCAAAATCCTAACACCTGATTTGCCCCCCCTAGAAGCTATGGCTTTGCTGTGTTATGTCTTCTAGCCTACTCAGATCACAGCCCACACTACCACGAACAGCTTCCTCTAACCTCTCCCTTCATGCTTCGTAACTAGGCCTGTGCTAACTGAAGTCTGCATTTCCATAAATCATGGTCATGTGTATTTCAGAAAGCACTGAGGACCTTGAACAAATACGTCCCCCTAGAAACCATGCTGCTCCTGTATGATCCAGCCTTCCTGTGAGAATCACTTCCTGGGCTACCAAGTTAATACTACCACCAAGAACACCACGACCTCCCAGAGGGAGCCATCAGGTGATCCTGGCTGGTTTTATGCCTGTAGTGATCTCTTGGTACCTTCTGGTTTAGAGGAATGATTTACCAAGGCAAATACTTTGGCATTCTCACAGCTCTGACCTTTCTGTGACACGAGTGGAGCTCCATAGTTCACTGACTTTGCAGAAGTCAGGAGCGTTCAAAGTATATCTCATTAACCTTCTCAGGTTAGTCATGGCAGGGGACAGGACCCCAGCAACTGCAAAAAGCATATAAATGCACCAGAAAAGAAATGTTTCAGCAAAAATGGCAGGAGCTGTGTAAATGCCAGACCTCAGTGAGCTGGGAGACTGTGTTTCTGCAAAGAGCTTTTATTCCCAGAATGAGTTGTAAAGCAAGAGCAAGTACTTCACCCTGTCTGTATTCTAAGCCAAGCCTCTCTCTGGCATATGCTAGGTGCTGTATAAATATAGAGGGAAGAAAATTCCACCATCTCCTGCAGCCTACATGTTTAATTGAAAGGCTATTAGAAGCAATTCCTGTTCCTGCAGGTGCAGTGAAGAAAGCATCCTTCCCCAGGTGGCTGTGGAAGGTGAACTTGAGGTTCAGGAAGGAGTGTTGTGTCTGCGTTAATTAATTTTGCATGTGGAGCATTCACAACCATTTCTTGACTGCTTTGGCTGATGTGGCTAATTAATCACCTTAAGTGCCTGTAAACAGGAGGTTTTTTGCTCTCCGTGGCATCTCTTCTCCACCTGCTATAGACCAGCCTATTCAAGAATGCAGACCTGTAGCATCACCGGAATTATCCATTTGGTAATGATTGTGATGTCAGCACTGTAAGTGGGAGAGTCATGACTTAGCCAGCTTGGGTGAAGGCTAAAAGTGATGTTCTATTCTCAGGGCACTGGAGAAGGTTTTGCTGCTGAATGGTGGAAGTGTGAGCCTCGGAGGTGGAGATATCAATAAGAGTCTTTCTGTTCACGTGGGTTAGCTGGGGATAGAACTATAAGGTTTAAGACTGAGTTTTAAGATCTGCAGGCTCAAAAGTCAAGGAGGGCTGTGAAGATGATCACCTCTCCTGTGAAGACAGGCTGAGAGACGGGCTGTTCAGCCTGGAGAAGAGAAGGCTCCAGGGAGACTTTATAGCAGCCTTCCAATACCTAAAGGGNTTTTAAGATCTGCAGGCTCAAAAGTCAAGGAGGGCTGTGAAGATGATCACCTCTCCTGTGAAGACAGGCTGAGAGACGGGCTGTTCAGCCTGGAGAAGAGAAGGCTCCAGGGAGACTTTATAGCAGCCTTCCAATACCTAAAGGGGGCCTACAGGGGAGATGGGGAGTGACTCTTTATCTCAGGGAGTGTAGTGATAGGACAAGAGGTAATGGTTTTAAACTGAAAGAAGGGAGATTTAAATAAGATATTACGAAGAAATTCTTTACTGTGAGGGTGGTGAGGTACTAGAACAGGCTGCCCAGGATAGCTGTGGATTCTCCATCCCTGGAAGCGTTCAAGTCCAAGCTGGATGAGGCTTTGAGCAACCTGGTCTAGTGGAAGATGTTCCTGCCCATGGCAGGGAGCTGGAACTTGATGATCTTTAAGGTCCATTTCAACTCTAGCCTTTCCATGATTTTATGAATTCCTCCTCTCGCTTCTGCTTACTTAAGGCCATTGGACTGGAAAGGCTCTTCTGGTCCCATCTCTGCTGCTCTAGACAGCAACATCATATAGCCCTATACAAACCAGTCATGGTTCTTCTTGACCCCATTTTAGTTGTTTTCACAGCTCCTTTGGGTAGCTGTTCCAGAACTTCCCTCCTCTGATGGTTAAAATCCATCTTATTTTCAAGGCAAATTTTCTCACAACCAGTTGGTTTTGTACCAATATTGTTTTTCTACTTAAAAACCCCTTCTCTTTCTCCCTTGTGTATCTGTCCCCCCTTAATTTATACAGAGCAGTCATATCCCCTCTTGGCTCTCATTTATCTAGGTTAAACAAGCTTTTTAATCTCCTCCTTGAAGGCAGGCTCTCTGTTCCCCTAATCACTCAATCCAAGGTTATTTCTGATAACTAGCTTGTCTGTAAGGTTCCTTGCTGCTTTGCCCAAACTGAGTGTAAAACAGCATGACCTATTGCCTGTTGAGTAATTTTAGGGTGAAGAAATGTGTCAACTATCAGATCCAGTAAAAAGACATCAGGGTACTGCTGTTAAAATTTGCATTTATTCTCCACCTTATCTCTATGAAGCTAAAGTCTCCCATAATGACTTACTTCCTGATACAGTTTCTCTTTAATAACAGTAATGACATCTCTATCCACACTGGAAGCCAAGCCTGTGGAGCTACGATAGATTTCAGTAGTTCAGTCCTGGAATTTCTTGCACCAGCCTTCCTAAAACTAACTCAATCCCAGATGATTCCATTTTATTTATACATGATTTATTTCTTCACAGTCTACTGCAGCATTAAGGTTACAACAGCATTGCTCAACTGTACCTTTACTTTTATGTACCTCGAGCAGTGCTTACTTCCATTGGCAGTGTCCCAGTTATAACTGCTATTTCTATGGTGTTTCTATTATTCCTACAGTAGCCCTTCTCAGGTCCTGCCCAGTTGTTCTGGTTTTCCAATGTCCTCATTCAGGATCTGTACAAATTGTACTGACAAGATCCTTACTTCTCCCTGTACTCTCCCTGCTTCCCAGAGGGGTTAGGTATGCTTTTCCATCAGCTATGTTACCAATAACACTGCTATTTTCTGCCTGCTGCCCAATATCCTACCTTTACCTTTTCTATATTTGATCTTCCCTTTGTCATGTATTAAAATCAGGTGTAAAAGTTACATAAGCTTTTTTCCAGTTAACTGTCTGACGGCAAAGATAAAAGGCAGGAAGTTTTGACATTTACACCTTTCGCAAGTACATGCTGTATGTTCCCTCATCTAGCTCTAGACATGTGTGTGTGTCTCCTCATTTCCATACTATTTGTAAGCCTCATGGCCTTTTCTGTATTTATCTGCCCATTGCATCCCAGAAGTAAAACCACACCATTATCTCAGTTTTATACAATGTGGAGCAGAGGCACAAGGGTACAGATTGGATTCCGGAGGTCCTCGGTGGAATAGGGAATTTTTGCCTTCTAATCCATGCTTTGTGTTATTGCCTTAGTGTTTCCCCACTGGAATGAACAAGTCCCTCAGCTCCTGGAAAAAAATGGTGATAAGGGAAGAAACACTGAGCTTTTGGGGAAATGCAGAAAGCAATTCAAGTCCTAAGTGAGTCTGGGATGGTCTTTATTTTATTCTGTAAATGAAACCAAATCCCTTTTGTTCCTTTTGTACTTGTTTTCTATGCTAGGAGTGACAGCAAGTGAGAGAAGATTTGAAATGAGAGTGGCATGGTGCAAATGGCAGCCTGAATGAAATAAAAACTATAGAAAGACTTTGCAAAGATGTAGTTCTTCTGCGGCCTGTTGAAAAACAAGCACCTGAAGGTTCGGGCTTTACCCAGAACCTTTACCCCAAATATGAATCCAGTGCTTCTGAGCATCTTGCCTAAGAAATTTACCTGAACGTTTCTGGTTTTATCCAGAATTGTATTCTACTGCTTAGTCCTTGAAAGCCAAATTTCTAGGAGGTTTTGTATTTCCATCTGTTGACATTAGTTAGAGATTTCTTCAGATGCCCTTGCGTTTTGAAGTCTTGCTTTGGCATACTAGGAGGAGCTCAGAGGTTGGCTTCAGCCCTGGCTGAAACAGGCAGTTTTGGAAGTTCATGGGAGTAGTTTGTATTTGTCCGTATGACCCACCTGGGTAAAGATTTTGTAAATGATGAGACTTTGTGCTGGTCATTTGAACAGGTGGTTGCTTTTGCCAATGTAGCATATAAGATATCCACTGAATGAGACTACCAACACCACTGTGTTATAAATATCGCACTGACCTGATAACACTGAAAAAAGCAGTGTAGAATGTAGAAGAATAAAGAAATACACTCTCTTGATATAAATTGCAGCAAGAGGATTTAGGTTAGACATCAGGAAAAAAAAAAACCTTTTCAATGGGAAGGATAGTTAAGCACTGGAATAGACTGCCCATGGAGACCGTGGGCTCTCTGTCAGCATAAGGACAGGTTAGACAAACATCTGCCACAAATGGCGGTTACAAGCCTTAGCTTCCCTAGGGAGGGGAGAAAAGCCTCTGTTAAGAATTAGTTTCAGGGAACTAATATGATACACTTTTCGTTAAAGATGCGCATTAACATACTGCAGAACACTTTTATTCTGGCTGCATTAAACCGCGGTTAAGGCAATTTGCCAGCCTGCTGGAAGGCTTTCGGAAGGCTTTTGCTTATTTTTCCCTTTGCATAGGCAATCTTACCTTTTGTCTGCATGGGGTAGCTTTATATACTTAGGCAAACCAATGGCATATATGATTGACTTTTTTTTCCACAATAATTCTCACTTTCTTTCCTTGCATATGTATTGAACTTCTACTTCCAACAGCTTGTTATGCAAAGTAGACGCTTATATTTAAGGTAAAAGCTGCTCCCTTCCCTCAGTACCTCAAAACTGATGCTCAAACCAAAGTGACTTTCCTTTCTTGAGAAGATCGGATGTGATACAGACAGAGCAAAGAGAAGTTAAGGTGAAATTTTGGCTCTTAGGAGCTGTGCTCTGGCATAGAGGAACTTACCTAGGGATTGGAGAATATGGTTAGAAAAGAGGTTTTAAAGATCCCTATCATGCTTACTTCTGCTGATTCTGTGACCCTTCAGGGCTTCTGATGGGAGTTTGGATGACTGGACTCTGATAAGAGAACGCCCAGTGGGTCTTGAAACTGCAGGGTGACAAATATGTAGGATGCCTAGGATGGTTTATTTTTCCTCTTTTTGCTGAGGCAAGCACTGAGCAAAACCTAAGTAATAACAGTTCACAAGCTGTTAATACCAAATACCCTGAGACTTCAGAAGTGCCTTGCTCTGCTCTGCACAGCTTGGCAGGTTATATTCTTTAAGAGTAGGCATCATTACCTGGACAAATCTGTGACATTTAATTCTGTTGTGGCTAACCTCTGTCCCCACAGTGAATTGATCCTTCCCTCTCATGGCAGATTATCTAGCATATGATGCACATTTGTATTTTCTTTCTCTTGTGTTGTCTCCATCCCCTGCCCGTGTGATGTTTCTTATTATCCTCACTATCCTTGCCCACATGTTGCTTAAGCTTGTTCTTCTTTAACTCCATGCATACAGATTTGAGCCTTGCATGCATGAGTATGTAAAGAAATCTGCCACCTCTTAATTCACAAAGCTTTTCTGACTTCCGGTTTTCATATCTGTACGTATCTGCAGGTATATGGCATGCCTGATTGTTCAGGTTAGCAGTTAAACGTAATATTTCCACGTGTTCTTGAGACAGTCCATAGTTAAGCTGAAAATTTAGGTCAGAACATTCCCTTACATCCTGTTTTTTCTTCTTTTTGGACAATTTACAATAATTTTATCGGGATAATAAGGAAAGGACGTGTACTACTGTATTTGTAGGTTAGATACCTCAGTGCACAGGAGGCTGTGGCAAGACTGTCATCGTTATCCTAATTTCATAATGTTGTCTGTGTAGTACAACACTGTGAAACGTGCCTGGCACACAGCCTTATGAACTCCCTTTTCTGTCCCAGAGAACTTCTGGGTAATTACGAGGTGGGTTTGTCTATCTGATCTAATTTATCACTTAGGGGTTTATATCATGCCTATTACCGTGATATCTAAGTGCTGCTGAGATACTGCAAGATGTCTCTTTCATCAGCCACTTATTTCTATGATAAGTTAATGTTACTGAGCTGAAATCTGAGCTGTTCTGTGCAGTGTCTTAATCAGTGGTCTCTACTGAACCCTGTGTGTGCAGTTATTCTGCTTTTCTGGTGGCTTCATTGAACTGATATTGGGGATTTCAGCTCAGTTACTTGAGGGCTAAAGTTGCACTGCAGAAACCTCTGGCTCAGATGATGAAAAATTGGCCAATGAGTGGGAAGTCCAGGGCTGAGCAGACCATGAGGGAGCCTGTGAGTATATGCTCTTTATTCCTTCAGAAGGGCACTCTCCACAACCAGGCTTAGATGTTAGCATGAGTACAGACCATCTGCTGCCCTAGACAGCGCTACCTGTCTTTTGTGGACAAAAAGTGGTAACAGTTCTTGGGGCTCCTGGACTGCTAGCTTTCACGGGCTGCTCAAAGTGTATTTAAAAATAAAACGACTCCTCCCTGCCTGCTGAAATAAAAAATAAAAAATAAAAAAAAAAGAAGAAGGGTGAAAAAGAGGAAAAATAACTGTGTACTGCTGCTTGCTGGTCCAAGCAGCATGACTTCACGGGTGGAGGGAACATTAGGGGCAAGCTCTGCTTGGCATTTTTTGCCATCTGCTGGTTGTAAGGGCCCTTGGGAAGGTAAGACCAGCTGCCTGGCCACTTCACCCCCTTCTTACAAAACCCACTGCCTTTTGTGCCCTGGAATGCTATGTTCACGCTGGAGGGGTGGATGGGGAGGCTGGTGTCTCTGGGTGATTTCTTCTGCCTTTCTTCTTTCTCCACAAGCCCCCAGAGTGGATTTTTCTTTCGTGGCCAGATGAAGCATTTGTTTGTTTGTTTTGAAGGTGACAAGTGTTTTATGTGAATTCTAGCTGCTCCCAAATGCCAAACCCCAGCTGGGCTTTGAGTTTCACAGAATAACTGCTGGCACCTAATGAGCCTCTAATAAGTGCTTCTCTCTTCCGTCCTGTCACTTAAATAAATAAATGACTGAAATTTGGGGGTGGTGGGAGGGGTGTTGGACTGTGATGGAACGAAGCTTTTCTGTTTACCCACCAAGCAGGTACACTGCTAAGAGCAGTTGTGCAAGCTTCCCACACACCCACACTGCCTCTGCCATCAAGTAAACGTGTCTCAGCCCTGGCCTGGAGGGCTTTCTTTGAGGATTGTGCAGGGAAGTTCTTTCTAAAGCCCGGTTAGTTTCTTGCCCTCTCAGCTTCAGCTGCCAGCCAAGGCGCTAATTAGTGTCAACTGTAATGGGGGGAATTGAGAACAAAGGCAACTTTGATAGTTGAAAGCATAGTTGATGTTCAGGTTTTTTCTTTGCCTGGAATTTTTGCAAGGAATGGTCTGCCATGGGCAGTGGGCGTGCTACGTATATTGCCTTTTTGGGGACTGGAGTGGCTTCAAAACAGTCTTGTTCGTGGCAGTAGGTATGAGGCAACTGAGTCCCACTCCCCTTTTCTGGCTTCTGAAGATACGATCTCTGCTTAAGAAACAGAAAATGAAGATATATAAAATTGTAGTATATCATTATTGAAAAATAACGAGATTAAAAAGCATAGGTGCTCTTTGATTTTATTTTTCATGTGTCAGAAACACAGAGGAATTCCTTGTTTTCAGCTAAGATATGTAACCAACTCGTTGTGAAAGGACATGAGCAAGTATTTCAGTAAGGACTTAGCAGGAGATAGCAAGCACTACTATTAGCAAGCATCTCTGTCTATGTTCTTCTCCTGTGAAAACACTCCTGAAATTGCAGAACATCTCCTTCCTCAGTTGCCTGTCTCTTGGAATAACTCAGTCCTGACTAGAAATGGGCAACCTTTTCCCAGAATAAGGAGTTATTTCTGGACAAAATCAAGTTTGGCCAAAATGAATCTGTTTTATGTATTTCACTGAAAACAAAATGAAGGCAAATTTTTGAAAAAATAAAGAAGTTCTTACTATTTGGCTTTTTCAAGTAAAGTATTTCAGTTTCTGTGTTTCAAAATGACATTTGTTTTAGCATTTGTATATATTTCTCCTCTTTTCTAGCAGAAAACACCCCATTCTTATTGTAGCTAGTAGGCTGAAGTCGGCATTTCAGGAAACAAGGTCTGTTCCTGTTGTTTTGCTGAGAAACTTGAAAGACATCATGTCTGTTTGACCATGGTGATGGTATCCCCCAAGTCGTATGTTTTCCTCCCATCACAGAGATGAGGCAACCCTGATTTGATCCCACTTACTCAGAGCCTTCTCCTCAGAAATGTTCTCACCTCACATGACCCATGACTGGGTACTCCAGAGTGGTATTCCTGCCAGGCCTGTGGGAACTGTTGATGCAGAGGCATGGGGCAGCTAGAAGTCTGTCTTTTGTGATTTGTGTCTCCACAGGTGGGGAAATGGAAAGAAAAAAAGTTGCAGATGAAGTATTACGTGTGGCCCCGCTTTGAGCTGTATCCCGACTCTGAGGAACGCGAGGATGATCACCTGAGTATTGTGACCTTGGAAGAGGCACCATTTGTCATTGTGGAGAATGTGGACCCCCTAAGTGGCACCTGCATGAGGAACACGGTCCCTTGCCAAAAACGCATAGTGACTGAGTATGCGCCCCTGGGTTTTTTTCCTCTTATTGGGCTCTGCCTTCTCAGCAGAATGTAGAGAGTCTGTTGGGCCAAAACCATCATATCCTGATAGTCCTTTTTAGAATAGTCACCTCTGTTTGCCCAGCCTGACCTGTGTCCATTCATGACTGGCCCCTTTGGGCAAGTCATTGTAGTATATCCCTTCACCCTCCAGCACAAGTGGAATTCTTCACATTGTGTCGTGGGAGGGGGAGTGTGTATTGACAACAGCAGGGAATTAGGGGAGTTTTCCCCAGTCTTTTAACACATTATTGTTGTGATGGTTCAGGAACAAAACTGATGAGGAGCCGGATTACATGAAGAAATGTTGCAAGGGGTTCTGTATTGACATCCTCAAGAAAATCTCAAAGTCTGTCAAGTTCACCTATGACCTCTACTTGGTGACTAACGGCAAGCATGGAAAAAAGATCAATGGGACGTGGAATGGAATGATTGGAGAGGTCAGCAGCAAAGGGAGGGCATGGTGGGCTTTATCCCTGGGCTGGGTGACATGGGTCAGGTCTGGTCTCCCATCATTATTGGCTGCCATTCTGGGGCAGGGACAGAACTGACAATAAATGGTTGCCCTGGATTCCTCCTGGGTACCAGGTGAATTAATCTGCTCTGACACTCTAACCACAACTATCTTTCCTGTTTGATGATTAATTATTATTCTCTATAGTGTCACAAATTTGGCCTTCAAAGCTAAGAAAGAGGGCGATAACCATGCACCAGAGAGGCTGCAACCTAGATTACACTTACATTGTATATAAGGTGCATAAAGAATGAAATAAGACTTTGCAGTGTTAGAGGGAGGAGAAAGCAAGGACAAAAAAATGAGATAAGACGTCTTCTCAGTGGATGATGTGTTTATTGTAAGACCTCTGCAGATTTATTTTTCATACACATACCAGCTTTGAGGAATATTAACTTCTACAGATTTCCTGAAAGAAGAAGGTGTCCTGATGAAAGATTAGAAAGGAGAGATGATAGAAACAATATAGGGAATGGGATTACAGGAGTAAAAGGACTGTGTGGAAAGGCAGGAAGGTGAGAAGGGGCCTGTCTGTCGTGCTTGAGAGATACCTTGCATCTGTGTGTGATCTCTTATTTTTCTTCCTCCAGGTTGTCACCAAACGGGCCTATATGGCTGTGGGATCCCTCACCATTAATGAGGAGCGATCAGAAGTGGTGGATTTCTCTGTGCCCTTCATTGAGACGGGAATCAGTGTCATGGTGTCACGTAGCAATGGAACTGTCTCACCTTCTGCCTTCTTAGGTATCATTTTAATCTAAAATTAAAACTTCACCCAGTGTTCATGAAAAATTAGGTGAAGGTTGCTTGTGATTCTTAACCTGAAAGCCCCTTCTTGGGAGTACCTGTGGGACAGGTATGTAAAAATAAACTGTGATGTTTCAGTTCTAAATTCCAAGCAAGCACAATCCAGGCAAATGCACAAAGGCTCTGCCTAGGAGTTCCAAGGCATTTCTCAGCGACTGTATGCCTAATCCCAGCAAAGAATGGGCTCACTCAGAGCTGTCACCTGGTTTGCAGCACGTGGTTTCCCAGTGACTCAACTAATAGCATGTTTAAGGAGTTTAGGCTGGAGGAAAATTGATTCAAACCTTATCGCTGGTATGCCATAGTATTTAGTGATAACAATTAGCAATAAATTGTTGCACTTTGAGAAACATTATTTGTAATGAAAGTATTAACTTGACCCTCCCTTGACAGAATAACTGGTAGAAGTTAGAGATCTAATAGCGCTTTTCAAAAATAGTTGAGCCATCAGTTCTGTGCTCACACTGTGAATTCCAGTAAAGTGATTTCTAATGTTTTTCGGTGGTAGAAAGTGATCAGAGAATGCAAAAGTGATACGGCAGTTCCCCAAGACATCCATGCCTTCCTAGCATCTACTATTTGGCTTTATAAAATGCTTTATGATGCAGCAAACACAGTATATGAGTTGTATAATTACTGTTTGCTCTCTGCCAGCATCCTTAGAAAATTTACGAACAGAAACAACTATATGGGTAAAGAAATTTTTCCAAACCTATTTAAGTAGGAATTCGATGACTTCTCACTCCTCCAGAGTTTTTGCCTTTAGTCAAGTCCACCAATACTGCTGGGGTATTGTAAAAGCAATGATAAAGTTAACTCCAAAATTTTAAATTACTATTTAACTGAGGTTGCAACTGGCTATAGTCTGGAGCAAAGTTCGAGGTTTCTTTGAGATGGTTCAGTCCCATTTTTATTTGTTTGGGCTTGGAGAAGGAAAAAGCTGGCAAAGATTAAACACTTGCAGAATATGAATGCTAACATTTCTGGAATGAGCCAGAGTTCCCATTGCTACAGAAATGGAATAACTGAAAAAAAATAAAATACTATCATTATGGCTGAACCTCAGAAATTTGGAGATGCTCTTTGGCTCAACAACATCTTGAATGTTGGATGCTTGTCTGAAATTCTGCCAGTTCTGTTTGATTTTCTCCAGTCTCTCCAGATGGTGCTGGAGGACTTCCTGGGAACAATCTTTTATCAATGCATTTTATTTTATCAATGCATGCCACAATGGCTGCATGTAGTTCCAGATAGAGCCATGTGTCACAATTGTAACAGTAGGAAGGAGTGCAGTCATTACGGAGACAGAAACTACACTTTTCCCAATTCAAGAAGTTTTTCTGACTCTGCTGGAAAGCTTTGTTGTAACTTCTGTTTTTCCCCAGCCTGGTTCGCCCCACACTCTCCCTAGGGTGCTCTGGAGAGCAAAGAAGGTGAGAGGGGGTTGAGCTGGTATATCAGATCTTTCATCATTGTTTTCTCTTCCCCTCCAGAGCCTTTCAGTGCTGACGTATGGGTGATGATGTTTGTGATGCTGCTTATCATCTCTGCGGTGGCCGTCTTTGTCTTTGAGTACTTCAGCCCTGTGGGCTATAATCGGTGCCTTGCTGATGGCAGAGGTAAGGGCAGTCCCTCCTTGCCTTGATCCTCTCTCGCTTCCATTCCTGGCTCCTTTGTCAGGATGTTTCCTTTGCCTTGAACATGATATGGATCTAGCCCTCTCTGAGCTCTGCATTCAGACTGAAGAGGGCGGGGATGGAGGTGGAAAAACAGTCTCTGAAGAGAGCAGATGTGTATAATGGATAATTTTCTTGGCTTGGGAGATGGAGCTTTGTCGCCTTTCATCTCTAAAGCACACACCAGCTCCAGTGTGTTTCTCATTGAGGGGAAAATGGGTCCTCAACCGGTGCTGGCAATGCCCACAGTGCTGCGATCTCTGAGGCAATCAGAGGGCTTAGTACTATCAATTCATCCTGCAGTGGGATGTTTTCCCAGAGAGAAAGCCGCTCCCAGCGTAGTGCTATGTTCTCCAGACTCCACATCTGTCACCTGGGCATGTCCTTCCCCCTGTTGGCTCTCTGTCTTGCTAAGGGTGACTGAGAAAGTGGGAAGCTCATTTTCATGGGAGTGGGTAATGGATTTCACAAAGGCAGCAGGAAAGATGGGAACAAGTGAGTGACCCATCTTCATTGTTCTGATTTTCAGAAGACAACCCAATGAGCTAAAGACAGGAGGGACAGACAGCCTAAAAGACAACCTTTTTTGCTGAGTTGACATGAAGACAATTAGGAAGTTGAGCCTTCTGTCATCTCCATATCTTCACCCTGATGAATTGGCCTTTCAAATATTTTGGGTTTATTGGTCTGTTCAGAATAGTGGGAGGGAGACAGTTACTGGAAAATGCGCTCATTTTCTCCCCAACCTAATACTTTGAGAGAATTTATGACATCAGTTTAGAGGAGTGGGAAAAAAGGCAGAACCACATATATGGGGAAGTGGAGAACTTCTTTCTTAATATGAAGCTGTGGAGGGCCTTTATGGCAACTGACCATAACCATATGGATCTGTGGACACAGGCAAATACTGCTAAACCTGTGAATCTCTTGAGAGGTCTTAATACAGATGTGGAACTGGGAGCAGTTCTTAGTACAGTTGTGCAGTTAAATTAGCTGACTTGCAGCTGCAAGTATCAATATTTTTGAGTGATTGTAACCAGTACTGCTTGATCAGGCAGATAACCCTGACAGATATAATATTAAGATGTAGAAATCTGCTGCAGAGACGGCAATGTTTATTTGTTAATGAACACTCTGACTAATGTTACTTTGGCTTTGAACTAGTCTATGACAGTGTACTCCTGCCTCCCACACCTGCATTTTCTCTTTATGGACATCAAGATTTTCTTTTCGGGGTCAGGTAGGCATGCCCTGGTCTGGCCCCTAAATGATGTTTTATTGTTAGAGTAAAAAGCTGGAGAGCTCAGAAAATTCCAGGTCCCAGGTGTGGATTGAAGGCTCCCATTGCTGACTTGGTTTATGGCTGACAAAGCCTTTGTGAAAACACATGTGGTGATCCATGGAGAGAGGAAGGCTTTAGGAGGGAACTTCTCAAGATTTCCTTATACTTTACGGTTCCTACCAATGATTTGCAGGCCTTGCAAAGCCTGTGTGTCTTATGGCTCCTTAGGTAGAGAGGGATATAAAGCCATCATTCCAGCATGTAAAAATACAAGGACTGCCAAACCACATTTCCTGTAGCAGCTTTGTCTCCCTGGCATCTAGAAGCTCCAGTTTTGCCAGTTAATGATTCTGCTTTGAACTTGGTGTGTAGTTCCTGGGGTACAAAATGAGCCCCTTCCACCTTTCAGTTGTATTTAGAATAACACAGTTAGTGATTTCAGATTATTTATGCTATTGCCTCCTCAGGGGTTTAGAGAGGAGTGTCAAAACTTTTTTCCCTTTTATTCCACTTCTGGAGCCAACTTTAACCACAGGCAGCAGCACTAGTCATCAGCCTACCCAAGAGAGGAGATAAAATATGGGATGCTAGCCCAAAAAGTTGCAGAGCCAGGTTGGCACCACTGAAAGAGTGACAGACCCTTGAATTGTGCCAAAGGGCTATTGTCCTGAGAGGGTCTTTGTGTCTGAAGTAGAATTCTTGGAGAAATTGCATCTGCAGCCTCCCTGACAGCTCCTCTTGAGCTCAAGTTGAGCAAATTTTTCTTTGGGTTCCTGCTAACAGAATCAACATATGCCAGGGATGTGAGACTGCTGGGAGACATGCGGGATTTCACAAGTTTTCAGGCTTAGCGCTTCATGAGCACACATGGTTTTTGGGATATGAGTGATGTTCCATGCTAAAAAGTAAATAATAGGGAAAATAGCAGCTTTCAAAACACTGGATCTGCTTTTGGACTGCTTGGGACAGAGCTGCTGATTTTCCTGAGATAGACCAGCATATATGCCACTGTTATGTACCTGAGACACAGAACATGGGAAGAAGGATCTGTGTTCTTCACTAGCTTGTGTGTCTTCAACAGAGCAGGTGATGAAACCCTCTTGCAAAGGTATTTGTAGAGCCCTGTTACTTCAGATGGTGCTCTTCCTTGCACCTGTACCAGTACAATGACGGCCATATTTTGCATAGGGTATATGCTGGAAGTTCAAGGACAACGTCATTGTTGAATGGCTAGAAGTGAGGATAGAATTTTTCTGAGCAAACTATTTCTAGTGGCAACACTTGAACCAAAATGGAATGATTGGGCTTTTAGACACTCCAATCAGATACAGAAAAAGTGCCCTTGTATAAAGTTTCAGCGGAAATCTTTGAGACAGAGTAAATATGGGAACTTGAGGACATTTAAAAAAAAAAAAAAGAATAAAAATGTTTCAGGGTTGCATTTTGCTGAGATATTGGTGCCGTGAACATGGGGAGCGCAGCTGTGCACATTCATCTCATGTGGGAGTAGATACTGCTCTTAACTCTGAAGTCAAGATACGTGTGTGAATAGAAATTTCTTTCTCTGAGATGCTCACTGTGGGATCATGTTTCTCAATCACTCCAGAGCCCGGAGGTCCCTCTTTCACCATTGGCAAAGCTATCTGGTTGCTGTGGGGGCTGGTGTTCAACAACTCTGTGCCAGTGCAGAATCCCAAGGGTACCACTAGCAAGATCATGGTGTCAGTGTGGGCCTTCTTCGCTGTCATCTTTCTGGCCAGCTACACTGCCAACCTGGCTGCCTTCATGATCCAAGAGGAATACGTGGACCAGGTGTCTGGCTTGAGCGACAAAAAGGTAATGGATCTACCCACACCCCCAAACTAGCCTTTTCCATAGAAGAGACTCTTCTACCTTCTCTTCTTTGCTTTTACTGGTGAAGTGTTCAGTTTCTTTCAGTCATATCACAGTTTCAGTTCTATTTAAATTGCACAATTGCTCTTCATTGGTATTCAGTTACATTTTTACCTGTTTTAAGCACTCCAGGAATTAATTAGAAACAGGAGTGAATTGTGCTTGCTTGCATGATCCCGAATCACACCTTGATTTTCAGCAAGAAATGAATTAATCGAGCTTTGGAGACTATGTGCATAATGGCTGTAACCTGTTTTTTTCAGGATGAAATAATTTGTCTTTGTGGGAACACTGGCCATTAGGCTGGCAAATATGATATTAGTTTATAATGGGGCCAAGTTCTGCCCATGGGGGTAAATCAGCGTGGCTTGGATGGCTTACTGTTGCTTGCATTTGAAGTTTTATTTTCATTTTCTCAAAGCCTTTGGAAGCTTAGCACAGGAAACTGTTTCCTGTTCAGAGTGTGTTTTGCTGCCTTGTTTACATGCACTGCATTTCATCCTTGCAGAGCATTTGGTGTTGTTGGGCTCTGCACACTGAGGATTTTGAGGAGATTGCTCATACATGCAGGGTAGCACTGTTTCGTTCATGAGGGTCTGAAGATTTGCTCACTGCTTTATTTTTGTTTTGTGGTGAGGTTACTCACAAGGAATTGAGTGCTGTGAGGCTCGATAGCCCATACTGAATATCTTACTTAATCACTGGGGCTGCTTAAGGCATCATGCCATTGTAGGGCAACCAAACAGCAATAGGTCACACACGTCGCTATCAGGGATAGCAGCAAGAAGAGGACTGCAAGTGTCAGTTCGCTGTTGCTGTGCTGGTTGTAGTTACTGTCTTTTGAGTCCCCCATAATAGTCCAGAAATAAATTGTGGCCAGGTCCCCTGTGCATATGGTGTCTTGAGCAGCAGGCTGGAAATTCTGTGGTGGATTAGTTTTTAAGAGGTTTTTTTCCCTTTTGTTGTTTTTTTCCTGGAATGAAATATGACACAGAATAATATAATCCATGCAGAAGTGCTCCTGTTATTTGTTTTAATTTAAACCTCAATTTGTTTCATGCTGTCTCCACATTTGCAGTGTACTGTGCTGAGGAGAGGGTGGGAGGGAGGATGCTTTTCAGCCAGGTGGAGGTTATTACAGAGATTCCTTAGAAGCTGTGGACTCCCTCAGACTGAAAGGCACTGTTCAAAACCAGCCAGCCTTATCAGCGTTAACATTAGTTTGTCATCATTAGGTTTTCAACTGTCTGAGCTAAATGGGATAGCTCATACCTATGATCTATTGTTTCAGGCAGTGCCTAGGCTCATGGAGGGAGCCATGCTTTCATTCTCATGTTTTTCAAGATATTCTTCATACCTGCAGAGATATGTGCATGAAATATCAATTGAAAGTGGTAACCCCTGGAGCTTCACAGAGCCTTTGGATACAGGTCTCTAGATGTATTTTGGTCGATTTCACTGGAGAGCTGTCTGTGTGCATTGGATTGAGGTCATTTTCTTTTACTTTTCTTTACGAACATACCTGTGTATGCTTTTGCTATCCTAAAGCATATGGGCTTTTTTTCTTGGGGAAGAGAAAGACCACCATACATGCTCAAATCATTGTGGTATGCCTCAAACACAGCTGCTAGTGCAAGTGGAACATTTGGATAAAATTATGATCTACCAGAGCATCTGCAATCAGATGAAAATTGGCTGGTAAAAACTGAAGGCCAACTGCTGCCTCTGAAGAATAAAGACAGGTGGGAATATCTCCATCCAAAAGATGTGAGTGATCTACTTGGTCTATTTGGCTCATGGATTTCCACTCTCAGACGTGCAGAGGGTCCTGCAGAACTTGAGAGCAGCCATCCGGGCATCTGTCATGCTGCTTCAAGATGCCCTAGTTCAGGAGGAATTAAATCTCTGAATCTCTTCTTTTCCCTCTTCCAAAGCCCACATACTGCTCCCAATTCACTCACCCCCTCAATGCACTCCATGCAGGCGAGATGGAGGTGCGCTGTGCTCTTCCTCCCTTTTCCTGTCTCCTTAAATTAGACTTTCAAAGGAGGCAGTCACTGAACGATGCCAGGTGGCCAAGAGGAATGGCTATAGCTTTCAGTCTTTTTTATCTCCAATGTGTGATCTGGTGTCCAGAGTAGAAGTGAGGCGGATAACCTCCTGGCCTGCGACATCAGCTGGCAAGGGCAGCTGTGTCCAGCACAAAAGGTCAGCAGAGAATATAATCCAAGCCGACAGGCAAAAGGCTAGTTATTTTAAGGAACATTGTTCCTATTTGCCTAGACCCAGATCTGCTTGCAAATGCCCTTATAACATGACAGTACCTGGGGAAGGTGTCCCACTGGCACTGTACAGCAGCCAAAATGCCAGATGCACTCACAAAATCCATTACTGTGCCTGGCTGGGGAATGCTTGTCAAGGTCAGGCTGGCTACACCCTAAGACAGCCACCCTGAGGGTCTCCTTGGACCCTCTTCATGCACCTTGCCTGGGAAAAGCCGTTCTAAGAGGTGCCTATGGTGGCTGACCTGCTGCTTCCCCAGAAAAGTGGGATGAAACGCTCCAGCTGTCTGAGGACTTGGATGGTGTCTTGGCTGAGCCCCAGCATTTACTTCCTCATGACATGCAAGACAGTGACTAACGTCATGTCCCTGCTGTGCTGTGTGGATGCTTGAGCAGGACTATCTGGACTGGGCTGGAGCAGATACCTCTGCCCAGGGTCGCAGGTTGGACTGAGGATGGCTGGAGGCTCCCTGTACTGCACTTGGTGGCCTTTGCCTCTCTCTCTGTGACTCACCCTGCTGACTGCCACCCCTTTGTGCTCAGCTGGCCCAAAACTGGTGCCAGAGCTGACCCAGGAACCCACCTCGGGATGGTTGTTAATTTCCCCATGTTAACCCTTGCAGCTGCTAAATCATGTCAAGCTGTGACTCTTAACATTGGTGCAGCTGCCGGCAATTTGAGGAAGGAAAAACCTGCTCCTAGCTGAGAGCAGCACTATCCCTCTGAGCCCTGCAGGCAAAGAACTGCTTTGACAGCATCTCCCTTCACGCTCCCTGTGTTTATGGCTACTCTCCTCCTTCACGGATGCCAAAACAGCACCGCGGCCACCCACACTGGTCCACCTTGAGAGATGGAGCAGCTGGATGTGGTTCGGGCAGGGGTAGAGCCGTGCTGGCTGGCCCAGCTCCCTAGCTGGAGCTTGACCCCTTGGCAGCAGCGCCTGTGAGCCCAGCTGGAGCATCCTTGCCCGTGCTGCTTGGCTGCATCTATCTGGGGACCACCTGCCAGGCTGCTCTGGCCCCAATCCCCTCCAAAAGCCATGCTGGTAAGGTGGCCTGTTGCAGAATACTGTGGTCAGTTCCTGGGTCTGGGTTTCATCTGACTGTAATCAGGAGACATAACCCGATTTCCAATAACTGGACAGCTTCAGACACATTAGAGAAACAAGTGCCTGCAGTATTTCAGTCTAACGAAGGCAATAAATACAGGAGAGATTATATAAAATGAACTAATGTGTGAAATAATCTAATGACTATATGTAATTTCCGTTCATATACAGTAGTAATAGAATAAAAGCAAATGTGGACAGCCAGCAGGGCATTTAAATAAAATAATTTAGAATGCAGTAGGTTAATAATAAGAAAAAAATAGTATCCGTGCCTATAAATTAGTTGGAAATGCCAAAGAAGCTAATAAAGTATCAAAATGGTAATTTTGTAATTGACATAAAAAGGAGAGAAATGGATTTCTGCATGCCTGCAAATTAATATAGATTGCTGAAATTTCACATGTATTTGACTTATTTGGTTTATAAGATGTTAATGAAATGTTGAGATAAAGGGCCTGTTTCTGTGTCACATAGGTCAGCTATTTTTTTCAGTAGATTCATGGGGTTTTTTTTCAGAAAAATTAAGTTTTGGAGTTAAAACTGGCCAATATTTTTACTGATAAAAGATCTGGGGAGACCATAAGAAGGCAGTGGGGAATTCTGATATTTGACAAAGTAGCTCATTTAAGTGTACTTGAAAAAAAATATTTTGTTTGATATTTCTGGCATATTTTTGACTTGTCATTTTCTAAAGGAAATACTCATAAAATTGACCTACATTTAGAAAAAAAAAGGAAAAAAAGATTTTTTTTCTGTAACAGAAAAGGGACAGAAAGAGATAATTGGAAGACAAAACAACACGTTATTCTGAGCTGAATGAAATATTTCATGTTGAAATAAAGCAAAAATCTCACTGAAAAAACCTGCAAAAAAGAATCTGCTGTATTTCTGCAGTAATAAATGCTTGGCCATGAAACTGAAAAATGAATTATTTCCCACATTGTACTCTGCGGCACATTAAATCTAAATTATACAAGGATCCCAGATATGCAGAACACTTAAGCATGCGCTTAACTTTGCGCTCATGAGTAGCAACATTAAAGTCAATGGGCTATTATTCACATGATTGAAGTTAAATGCTTCTCTGAACTTGCAGCTTTTATAGAACAAATACCTGCCCTGGAAAAGTCTAGGAAAAAACAGAGTGAGTACACCTGTCAGCTAGAAAATTTCAAGGGGGTCCTAAAGTGAGAGTCAGTCTGGTCCCTTTTAAAGTCTGTAAGGGGAAGATTGTCTCACTGGATGGCTTGACGGCAGTACAAATCTTCCATGGGGCTGCGCATTTACTATCTACAGACATTTGTGGTACTTTCATGCATTTCTGCATGATACAAAGGAAGTTTTATGTGGCAGTGTCCAAAAGCAGAAAATATGCAGTCCTTTCAACACCAGTATGATTTTTATTCTTAGGATACTTTTGTGGAGGTATGAGTTAGCTATACAGAAGTAAGACTGTGCCACTTCCAACTCTGTCCTCTTGTGATATTTCAGAACCTTTTTAAAAATGTGTACATGCTAATGCACTTACTTGACCAAAATCCCCCCTAATAAGGAAGTCCTCAAACCTCTAAACATTATATCATGGAGGATGGTTGAATTTCCTTCTATAGTGCTTCTCTGGAGGGACATCTACTTGTAAATGAGTTGAACTCTGTTTAGTTTTTTGCTTAAATACGACCTTTATATATAACATCAGTGGTACCAACTAGTGCTTAATATAATAAATATTTGTTCATAGTGAAGTGTAGAAAACTCAGAGCTTTCATGGTAAGAAATTTTATGCCTCGAAATCTGATTATTTCTCTACACTTCTTTGGATTTCCAAATCAGTTACAATAGTATAAACTATTTACGAATGCAATATACTGCAGTATATATCTGTGTAATTACATATTACGCTAAAGTCTTCATATTAATAAATAGCTATTAAAATAACTACAGCATATTGTATGTTTGTAATAGATCTTTCTAACTAGTGACTTACATTTATTGTGTACATAAATATGATCTCAGATACTTTTTTACAATTGTAGATGGATACATTTATCGTAGATTTGTCATTCTACACTCTTCAGATTCGCACAATTTTTATGCTTTCTGAGATCCTTGGAACAAACCTCTCTGCCTGTGTGTTGAAAAGTGATTCAGTAGTTTTAAGACTATAAATGTTTAAAGTCAGTGGTTTTCCAAGCATGCTTTTTCTCCCACCGCATCAGTCCTACTTTCTTTGTCATTCTCCCTGTTGTTTTTTTTTAAGCTCAGCGCTGCGTAGCGCAGACCGACACGAAGGCTGCAATATGCTTTAGCCTTGACTCAGTCTCTTAGGATTCTTTCTTTTCTGTTGGGCTGGGGGAATTTAATGGTAGTAAAAATTTGTAATGGGACTCTTCAGGATTAGTGCCAGTGAAAGTGAAGTTTAGTTTGGAACTTAAGCAGATAAGGTACAAGGCGAGGGGTTACTCAGAGTCAGACCATAGGCACAATTTATCCTTGCTGGAAAGGGAGAAAAGCAACCTCTTGGGCTTCGCTCTTGGGTGGAAGTTGCTGGATGAAGGATATCAACTATGGAGCCATGGCATGGTCCTTAGCTTGCAGCTTTTGCATACCCCCTGCTGCACCATCCTGGCCTTTCCCAGACCTTGGCCACTACTGCCTCTTCATCTCCCTTTTAACTGTCTCTCAGAGCTAAACATTTGGAGGCTCTCGGCAAATTTGGTTGCTTCTGTGCTAATTGTTTGGCAGTCTGGAAAAAGCTGTCTTTGGGGAGTTACGTAAGGGGGGAGGAAGGAGGGGAGCAAAGGATTGTCCTGCTTCTCGCGTCAGTATAAGTCAGCAGAGAGAGAAGCAATGAATATTTTTATTTATTATTTATGCAGTGCCATAAATGTACTTGGCACTCTGCAGTCAAATAAAAGACAATGGCCCTGCCACCAGGATTTGGCAGCCTGAGAGATTAGAGCTGGCCTCCTCCGTTTGAATGATAGGGGCTGAATTGCTGGTGGGGAGGGGGTGGGAGGATGAGGTCTACAGGATTAAAAAAAGTAGCCTCCCCTCCATGGCCCTTTCATTGCTTGTACCTAGTAACTGTGACATTTGAAGTTATAAGTACATACATATACTTGATAAATATTTAGCAGGTTGTATCTTCCCAGGCATTTTTACTTCACCTGGTGAAAGAAGCCCTGCTTCTCCCAGGCCTTTGGCAATTCAAGGTCAAGCTTCCCCTGAATCTTGGTGGCCCAACTGGCTTGCTTGCTTGCTTCAAGTATACTTGCTCCGGTGCCTCAGGACTCAGAAGGGAGTGATATGGCTTTCATTCCTCTGCTGTTGTCCGCTCACAGATGGGAGAAAGCTTTCTGCAGAAGAGGGTTTGGAACTAGATAATCTTTAAGGTCACTTCAAACCTAAGCCATTCTATGATTATCTCCCACCTCTGGGATGGTGCTGGGATGCTCCACCTTGAGTGCCCTGCTTTTTGCTTTGTCTCCCTGCCTAGTGAGGTGCCTAAGAAATTGTGGTGGTATGGTGTGACTGGGCTTTTCTACTTGGGTGAAAATTCTGGCCCCAGTGAAGGTTTTGCTAGACTTGCGCAGGGCTTCTCCTTACTACCCAGTGGTTGGTACCCATATATAAGGTGCTGAAACAGGTTGACTACCATGTGCTCAGAAGATAGGAGGATCTGACTTGCCTTTCTCCATGAAAATGGACAAAAAATGGAGTTGCTCCCCCACCAAACTACACCCTCTGAATTTCTCAGTGTTTCATAATTTGTTAACTAGCTGTCTCATTTGCAAACAAAGCAGATTTCAAACTCCTCTGCCACCTCTCCTCTCAAGGTCTTTTTCATCAGTTAATTTTCTCCCTCTGAATGAACATCTACACTTGTAACGATATTAACATGAGTGCACGAACCGGCATCTTTCTGCCTCACTAATTTCTGGTTTGTGCTTGCCTGGGACTATTCAGCAGGTGCCTTTTACCCCATTGTGTTTAGCTTCCAAGGAGGCTGACTTCTAAGGATGGAATACATGGCATGATTTGATACTGGGGTAAACAGATGATCTCCATCCTCTGCATGCAGGCAAGAAAGTTAAGTGTACTATAGTTAAGATCCTGTAGTCCACTTAGTTGCAACAGATAAGACTGTGCTCATCTGATGCCACATCTGCTAATACTAGGGCTGTGCAAGTAGCTTTTGTCTCTGGTGAAGCTCAGTGATTCCAATAAAGGTGATGTTTTCTGATCCAGCTTGAGGGTGACCTAACAGTGTGACTGACTTGAAGCCTTTAGCCTTCCAAATGCGTCCTGAGAAAGTTTTAAAGCCTTAGTGCTATCTTTTGGGTGGAGAAGCTGCACAGAATCTGAATAATGCTAACGCACTTGGCAGACCCAGAAGACATCTGGTTTGTTGGTGGTGGGTAGGCTGTCCACCTGTGATGGTCTGATTGAGTGGCCCCACAGGCCAGGCCGTACCCATAACGGCTGCATCAGCAGGAAGGCAGTGTGGTCCCAGCCTGCACATTTAGGTCTGGCTATGGGAGATGTGGGACCCCTGAGATACCATCTCTTTGGGGAAATGCTGCGCTGTGCAAGGTTTTCAGTCTTGTGCTCTGTGCAGAAGCAGCAGACGGCAGGTCTGCATATTGCAATCCAGCTTGCAAAGAGGCTGCACAGTCCTACTGTGTGCATTGCTCTGGCAATAACTGCATGTGATGGTGGCTTCTTCCACCAATTGGATCTCTGCTTTCATCTCAGTTATTTTACAAGGGCAACTATTTTTAAAGTTGCTATATTTGAACTCCTTTCTTTTACTTTCACCTGCCCCCCTCACCTCTGCATTGTCCCTAGATTGCTCTGTTCCCTTCCCTGACCCACACCTGTTCCTATTTCACCACCAGACATTCATAGATATTTTTCTTCTGTTTTGTGGGTCTGACCCACCCTACATCTTCTTTAAAAAGTGACTTTAATCTAATTCTTTGCCATCTTTGCTGCAGGCAGCTGCACTAACTGATAACTGCTTTCTCAGAGTTATCTAGAGGAATTCATGAGTGAAAGCACTATGCAAAGCAAGACCAGAGAATTTGAAACATCACTGGATATTGAATAATAAGATAAACCGCAAAGTTAAAGTCTGAGGAAGCACAAGGTATTTTTGTGCCCTCCCAAAAACAACTTATATTGGATTTATTGGATTTGATGCTGTTCATTCCCTTTTTCTCTTTCTTTCTTTCTCCTTCTCTTTTTCCCTCCACCTTCCCCTTCCCCTCCCCCTTCCCTTCCCCTTTTCTCTTTCCCTTTTCCCTTTTCCCCTTCTCCCTTTTCCTTTCTTTTCCTGTGTTCTGTTTGGTTTTATTTGTGGATCAGGGCGTGTACTATTAGGCTGGTGAAGACAAGAAATAGGTTTTTTGCCACTGCAGTCTTAGGGATGATTTTTGCAACTGGGCCCAACAATCAGGAAGAATTGATGTGGCAACTGAATTCTGAGTTGTGAGGAGTCCCAGCTGCTGCTGAGGAGATGGACAGTGATATTGTGAAGGAATGCAGAAAAAAGGGAGGAAATCAGAGCTAGGGTAGAAGGAGGATCTGAAAACTTGTAACCACTTAGAAATGGCTGTGAGTTCCACCTTGGGAGTAAAAAATGTTTGTAATGTCAAAACTAGGTGACGGTGCAGAGCGGAGAGGGATGCTTTAGGAATAAAGCTTGAGAAGCGTGTGTACAAGAGATTAATGAGTAACAGAGAAATGAGCAGTACAGTCTTTTTAGTCTGCTCTCCTTGCATATTGTTGTACTAGTGCTATGATTTAAGTTTGCAGTATGATTTTCTGCCTACACTGTTGGGTTGGCACACTCCTAGCTGGGATGCTATTGTAGCAATGTGAAAGCGTGCCAACAGGGCAGGCTCCACACTGGGAATCTGTAGAGCAGTTCCTCCACCAGGACAGGTGTTGGGGCACAGTTGTGTGGATGTGCCTGTGTGCACAATCAGACTGGATAAAGAAAAGAATAAAGTAAAAGCGCTGAAGATCGTGCTGACATTGATGACTGACATTCCAGAAACAAACTGGTCAACACCTGAATACAGATCAGGATGGATGTACAGCTTTGAAGAACTTGCAAGCTGCAGATGACAAGGCCAAAGGACAGAGGGAAAAGGATATAACATAGAGAGTTACCGAGGAGAGTAATCTCACCAGCAATGCTTTTATTATCTTGCTGCAGGTTTTTTTTTAGTGTAATGTTCTCTCAGCATCTTGGGGTCCTGATCAGAATGTTCTTGGTACAGCGGAGATGGACAGCATGTTCACCAACCAAAGGCAAGTTAAGGAAAGACCTACTGGATACAGCCAAAAGACAGTAGCAAGAAAGGCTGCAGGTCTAGATAATACATCTTGCAAAGAAAGAATGAAGAAACTGGGCCTCCTTAGCCCCAGTGCAAGAATATGAAGAAGAAACAGCTCAACAGTCTTCAAAAACACAAAATGCATTTCAAAAGAGACTATTCTGATTACGCTGTCCGTGGTGAATATATTGCAGTTGAATTGCAGCAGGAAGGCTTTAGTTCAGACACTTTGAAGAACTTTCCAATAGTAAAGCCCTGATGTAGGCTGTCCAAGTAATGGGGGAGTCTCCAGCAGTAGCCATCTTCCACAGCAGGCCAAATGAAAAGCTGTCAGGAGCAATGGTCTAGTAGAGAAACTAGAGACAGAGGGGCAGAGGAGATGCCTTCTCAGGGCCAGATCCAGGTTTGTGATTCTGTGGCATTTTTCCTGGTGCATCCTGGGGACAAAAATGATGTATTTTGGAGGTATGAAAAGCAAAAGCCTCCTCTCTTTGAGAATTGAATCCTCCATTAGTTGTGAAGTTAATTTCCTGAGTAAAACAGAGGATACAAAAGCAAGGCAGCTGGGCAAGAGATGTTGTTGTGGGCATATGTAGTCTATCAAGACTTAAGTGTAAGCATAGGGTTACGTCAGAGTTAGATCTGAAAACCACTGACCCACTCTTTAATTTTTAACAAGTTTTGGGTGAAGGTCCGTTGCAAACAGCATGAATGGATTCTCAGGCAATGAAGAAAGGTGCAAACTGACTGCAATGACATGAGGCTGAACCAGAGCAAGAAGGGGCAATTAAGGATGTTTGGCCAACGCAGAGAGGTTGTGCTATAATTATACACTCAAGCATGGACTTGGCTTTTCTAGCCTGATGTCACTAAATCTTACATTGCAGTTCACTAATAAAAGTCATCCTTTTAAGAGATATTTGGCCTGTGCCACAACAGATATCTTCTGGTTGTACGGCTGCCAAAAGAGCAAGGAGAGTGCTGCTTATAGGTGCCTGCACAAAAGGTTGTGACTGATGCCCTGATGGGCAAGTTCAAGAGAGTGGTGGGTACTTTGGGCTGTCTGCTACCCACAGCAACTGGTTCCCTGTACTTTTGATGGGAGAAGCTGTTCTGAGGGCCAAATGATCCAGTGGCTAGATTCAGCAGTCCAGATGTAGACATCTAGAGCTAGTTTAGGTGCACCAGAATGTACAAAATACCCTCAAGTGGTAGGCAGATCTTGACACAGAGGCTATGAGAGACCTGCTCCCAGGATGAAATTCCCTGGAGCATCTCAACTTGGCACTTAACGCTTGGGCAAATAAACTGATCCCAGAGTATCTAACATGTTCTCAAGCTCTTTTGGACTTGCAGCTAACAGAGAAGCTGAACCTGGGGACCTTGTTTTGGTGGTGTCCTACCACCACAGGAGCTTCCTGTGGTAGAAAATTCAAACTGAGGGTCAGGGCCTTCTGAAGTCAAAGGACCCCTCTCAGAGAAGCTGTGTAAGGATAAGGCACTGCACATGTACACACACTTACATCAAGTTTTGCCAGGTTATTATGTTATCCAGCAGGGGATTATTTTTTTTTTTAAAGCAGTGTAAAAGTAGATCAATTGATAAAAAAGACCATTTTTGTTGTGAGAGCTTGCTGAGTTTGGGAAACTGCTTTCAATGCTATTGGCAAACACTTTACACTGTAAACAGGGCCTACATCAGGCAGATAAATAAGTGCAGATGCGCTTTTCTGTAGGAACCATTTGGTGATAGACAATATATTGGAAAAAAATTCTCATCAAATTAATTGTGGCCAATTAGACATAACCCCTTCCCCTCATCCCTGAATCCCCTCCAATCGTGGCTGCCTGAATGGGAAAAGCTCCTATCACCTGTTTCATTATGTAGATTGATATTCGAACATCTGAGAACAATGCTGCTTTCTGCACGGCATGGCTCCAAATTGCTAATGAAACAGCTCTGCCAGACAAGTCACTTAAACCCGCTCTTGCTGCTGCTGCCGACAGCTCTCATGGAGGGTAGTGGCAGGGAGTGAGAAAGGGGCTCTCCACTCTGAATGTGCTAATAGCCCCCAGCCTGTGTGTTTATCACTCTCTAGAGCAGGAAGATTTCTGCTCTCTGACTTGGAGAGGTTACTTTCCCAAAGCTGTGGTCTGATTTGGACTTAATCCTTGATTTCAATTTGTGGAGTAAGGGATTGAAGAGGTGGGCAGCTGCTAGGCTCTGAACACAGATGTCTCATGTCCCAAAGCTACCCCAGCCCTTCAGGTAGGTTTGGTTTCTGCTTCACACCCCCGTCCCTAGCATCCACCTCCCCCTCCATATTTGACGTGAAGCCAGCTCCATAAGAGATGTCTCTCACGGGCAAGAGTGTGTCACATCAGAGCATCTCATGACTGAGGCTCCATGGTGAGCAAGCAGAAGACTTCAGGTGGGGTTCACCTCCATTTGGGGCTCTTTGGGTGAAGGGCTGCAGCTGAGCCCTGTGAGTGCCCTCCCAGACAGTCACCCTTCAAGGCAGGCAGAGCTGGGCATCAGGGCAGGGCTCCTGCTGCAGGGGTGACATGGGACTACTACAAGTGTGGACCCTATTTTCTGCTTCCCATGACTTTCTGCAGCTGGGTTTGCGCAGCAACCAGTGTAGTTGCTTATCTTCCCCTCCCCTGCTATCACTGTATTTTTTTGCCAGAGCCTCACAGGGCTCATCTTTGTAGATAGCTGGGGTAGACTTGTTGTGACATAGGGCTCTGACAGGAGAAACATTTACATGAAATGATGGGAGAGTTCACTCATTAATCTAAATTCTGACCCTTTCTGTCAATATCTGGTTAATTCCTTTGTCGATATTTACTGAGGCATTCAGATTACCTCTGCACAAACTGCCTCCGTGCATCATGCCTCAGCTCCTGTCTCATGTCTTTCAGACTCCTTCTAGACCAACCTGCCAAAATGCCCTGCTTTCCTGGAGCTGATACTTCTCATCAAGGCCCACTCTCAAAGCCCTTGGGAGAAGCCAAACAAATGGCTTTCCCTACTGAACTCTTTAACAACAATGTCAATTAAGTTTCCTCCTTATGGATCTTCTCCAATTTCTCCACACATGTTCCTCTACCATGTTGCCAGGAGAGGACACACTCCCTCTCGATGTGTCCCATATATTTTCTGGGACGGCTACTTCTTCCTCCTTCAATATGAGCTGTGTGGGGCAGAACTGAGTTCAGAAAGATGCTGTAGTTTTTGTGTCTGGACAGCTGTTTGGAAATACTGAGCTGTGGCTACCTACTGCCAAACAACAAACATGGGGATTTTTCAGCTGCCAAAAAGCTGCATGTATGTGCCTCTATTACTTCTCAAATGTGGAGAAGTTAGATGCTTATCTCTGTGTCTGTGGACTGTGGAGTCAGCTGGGCATCAATTGCTTTCAGCTTTGCAAACACAGAACCAGGTTCCTGGGGATGTATGTTCCCCTTAGGCATTCAAGCTGAAGATCTCTAGTGTGGGTCCCATACAGATCCTTTCAGAAGGTTTCCTGTCTTGTCATCCACTAGGCTGTGGTTGAAGCATGTGTGCATGTGGATGTGTGAAGAATAATTTGCATCACAGATCTGTTCTGAGGAATGAGTGGGGTTAAGGGCTGATGAGTGAATGTACAGTATGTGGTTTTGTAGAAGCCATCAGCCAGGCTTCCTTCTCTAGAAATATGCTTTTCGAGTCATCAAAAACAGTAATTTCCTTCAAGAGAAATGTTTTCATTTATTTATTGATTCCCCAGGAGGTTAAAAATGAAATATGGAGCCTTTCAACTCTATCTGCTAACATGGGTATTCAAGCACAGTGAGGACAAAGGGTAGTTCAGAGGTGGCATCATTTCCTTTATCACAGCCCTGCCTGACTCTATAATTCTTCCTGCTCAAGTTCATATACGCAGTGATGGAAGCAGACAAAGCTAGAGGTTGTATCACTGGGAATGGAGGGTGGAGATATAAAACGGGCATTGGATGGAGCTTCTTTTTCTCTTGACACTCTGGACGCAGAATGAGACTCTCACAGCTGCTGCCCCTCCAAAGGACATGCTGTAGCTGAGGTCACACCAATATTGCTTGGGCTTGCCTGCTGCTTGCCCTGCTGACTTTACCCTGTTGGAAGGCTCTGTGGGAATCAAGGACGCCCCATCTGCCTTTAGAGGTTGATTCTGCAGCCTCCGGGGAAGGAAGCTGCCCACTTTGCCAATTCCTTTTCTAGCATGCCAGAGGAGAGACTGTGTTCCTCTGCACCCAGTGCAATACCCTTCTTGTGATGGATCCCCTAAGCTGCTGCTATAATCATCAGCTTGGTAAAAAAACACGCTGCAGTGATTTTTCTCCCATCAAAGTTTGCTTTTGATAGCTATGAGTTTGTCTTCATCCCTAGGGGGTGTGACAGGTTCTAAGAGCCACCTTACTGCCTGTTTTATGCTATGTGAAACCTCTTTTTTTTGGTGATGTGACAACCTTTGTTTCAAAAAACAACTCTGATGTTTTCTATTGGCTTAAAGCAGTAGCATGTGTGATCTGTCTCACACACTCATGTGTGGCCAGCCCATCTTCCCATCCAGACTGGAGAGATGATTCCTTGAACAGCCAGATGAGTTGACTGGTACACAGAAATGGGTCATATGAATGCTGCATTCACCTACCCACGAACACAGCTGCTGGTGGCCTTATTGCTGAGATGTTGTGAATGAGATACACTTCTTTAGTGGCTTTAGCCTCTTTAGATGAGTTGACCAGGTTCCAAACTGACTCTGAGCAGAACTCAAGAACAAGGCTCATCTGCATGTGTTTTAAGCTATAGCTGTAGTCTACAGTCACATTTCCACTATGGAAGGTGGCAGTACAAGACTGCATATATTCATGTACCAGGTGAGCTGTTGCTGCTAAACGGGTATGTTCCGACCATTAGCATATTCTTAAGTGTGCTTCGTAGAATCATCCAAATATACAACCATAGTTGGGGGTCAAGAATTAGCATGAGGCAAGCTACTTCTTGACATGTCAAGAAAGGAGGGGTCTTCCCTCCATCTAACCTACCTTTGCATCTTTTTCTTTATTGCTTATTCAATTCCTGGCTTACAATTCTCTGCTTCTTCCCGTCTGCTGGTTCTAGGGTTTTTAAGCAGTCTTGATAATTGACAGTCTAAATTTTACTGCTCATAAAACCCCAGAGAGCATTGATTATGACTTGAGTTAAGCAAGTGGCATATAAAATCTCACAGCCTTGCAGCCGTAGGGAAATATTATGATGAATGTATTTCTTGGGAACAGAAGAATGTTTGGAGTATTCTGCCAGCTCTGTTCTGGGCATCAAATGTTACTAGTGACTTGCAGCCACTAATAGCATTTCATTTGGGACGTTTGCCCAAAAGTTTGAAAGCTGATCATTCGTTTGGTGAAGTGGGTGTGAGGTGTTCTGAGAGGCATCTCTCCTCATTAATTACTTTTCTACTTCAGTCAGAATCAGGAAGGGCAAAGGAATCCACAGAGCTGAAAAAGATACTTCTTAGAAACTAAATGACACTTTGTGGATAAAATGCACATAGGTTTCATTGAAAATCTTTATTCGACTGCTCCAAAGCTGCTGTTAACTTTTCCCTTTCCTTTTTCCTTTTATCTAACATCCTTTTAATATTTGATCACTAGCTCTTTTATGCACTTAATCCAGAGTGGACAAAAAGACTGGATTGCTCAGATTCATTTCTTGGTTCTCAGGCACTAACAGGAGATGTTTATGCTTGAAAACAGCAAAATATAATATCTTCTCAATAATGTGTTCTATATGATAGTGAAATAAAATCAGAACTAACTTCCAAGGAGAGTGTGTTCTCCCATTCAGATGACTGCTTCTTGCTGAAAGATTGTGAGAAATGTTCTTTTTCTGTCTTTACAGTTCCAGAAACCCAATGACTTCTCACCCCCTTTCCGCTTTGGGACGGTTCCCAATGGGAGCACAGAAAGGAACATTCGCAACAACTACCCTGAAATGCACAGCTACATGGTGAAGTTCAATCAGAGAGGGGTGGATGATGCGCTGTTCTCATTGAAGACTGGGTGAGGCTTTTTTCTTTAATACTTACTCACCACAGATATCTGACCTTTCATGCTTATCTGGATTTTTTTTTTTTTTTTTTTTTTTTTTTTTTGGTGGGATTTGGAAAATAAGCCTCTGTTATCATTCCATGGTTAAAAGTATAGCAAGACATACACAGCACAGGAGAATAATTCTGTGGTTCTCTTAGGTTTTTCTGTTGACATCTGTATAAAAGTTTCTGGTTTTGCTGTGTTTATAAAACTATTTAAAAAAATAAGAGGATCTTCTGTATCCTTGTGTTAGCCTTGTATATATTGGTCCCAAAGACCTTGCTTCATTGAGATGTTTCATGCCAATGGGTCCTTATGCATACACAGAGAAAGCTCATAGACCTCTGCAGACAATTTTTTTTTCCAGAACATTTGTATTGTCATCTGGAAATTCCTTTGTTTTCCCTTCTTCTATGTATAAAAGATTATGTTAATCAGGAAGCTGAAACAATCCTTGTCAGACTAATCCCACCCCAGTGTATTACTAGCTAATACAGTGTAATAGAAGGTGTGCTTGAAGCAAAAAGTTTGGAAGTAGCCCTTCTCTCTGGAATATTTCAGTATCAAGGGCTGAACAAACTGCTGTTTGAATAATGAGGAAGTATATAAAATGGGAGCATTTCCTTGGGTAATTTGGGAAACGTGGGAAAACTCATTAGCAAAACGTGTGTTTGAACTGCTCATCCTATTTTAATAGTAGTGGATCTGTAAAGGAGGTAACTTTAAATGACATTTTGCAAGCCTTTGTCCTTTATAATTACAGACCTTCTCCCAGAGCAGACTGTTTTGGTTGTCAGAACCCAGCCCCAGTGAAAAAAAACATTCTTGCTTACACTCATATTGCACTCTTATGAGAAAGTTCATTCCAAAACACAAATGAAGATGTTCAGCCAATTTAATTACTAGATTGACTGAATATTCCTAAACCTGTTTGCCAGGTTCAGAGGCGCACAGCCCATTATAAATGATTGTACCATTGTTGGATGCCATCCTGGGAAGGTACATTTGCCAAGATAGTCATCATCCAGGAAATAAATATGCTCTGTCCTGGAAATATATGGATGAAATAAAGCTCATCACTTGTGGTAGATGTCATCCTGGCTTGATATCCACCCTTGGACAGACTTCCCTACAGATACGCACTTGAACTGAGATAATCATCATAGTGGAAATATATGTGCAGGAGGTGGATTGAAAAGATAGCGTGGGTGTGAGAATGCACAAGGTGGAAGGTCTTTGGTCTTTTATCGGAAAGTGCTTTGTTTCAGATATAGTGGGAGGATTTACTCATCATCTGTCTTTGGTTATGTGGAAGATGCAGCCTCCGAGACTGGTCCCCACACCCAAATCAGTTTGTTGCAGTGAGTGGAAGGCTCTCATCAGCCTGTTGTACTGCCTACCCAGCCTACAATGGGGATTTCTCTGTGCTGAAATAGATTTTTTTCTTGTGGTTTTTAAGCTAAGCACTCTTTACCAAATAGCTACTCAGCATGGTAAACCATAAAGCTGTTATTGCAGCCACTTGACATTGGTAAAGGTCCAGTAGTGCTTTTCACAGTAACTGAGGAGTTAAACTTGATGTCCTGACTATATATAATTTGAAAAAATTACGTTTCGCTCAGCTAAGTCATGCCATCAGTTTGAATCGGAGATAATGTTTTCCTTACTCCAGCCCCTACGTTGCTATCTAATATTGATGCATTTTATAAAACATTTCATGTTCCTTTGAGATGAAAGGCAATACAGAAATATAAGCTATTCTTAGGACTATAGATCTCCTTGTCTTAATCTTCATTCATTTTTGTCTGGCAGTACATTTGTATTCCAAATTTTCTTTCAAATCAGAAATGACGATTATCACAGAATCAGAAAGAAATAGACAGTCCTTATTCATAATATAGTTTCACCTGTAAACCGGTTCCAGGCTCAGTTTTTGTTAACTCTGATGAAGGTGAAGATGCAACCTCTTATAGTCTATCTGAAAGAAGTTTGTTTCTACCTTAATTACCTGAGGACACCTTTGGATTCATACAGATTTTTTTCTGTACTATACCCCTCCTGTCTCTTGCACCTGTGCAGGAAGTTGGATGCTTTCATTTATGATGCAGCAGTGCTAAATTACATGGCTGGAAGAGATGAAGGCTGCAAGCTGGTGACAATTGGGAGTGGGAAAGTGTTTGCCTCCACTGGCTATGGCATTGCCATCCAAAAGGACTCAGGCTGGAAGCGCCAGGTTGATCTTGCCATTCTACAGCTTTTTGGAGATGGTAAGTGACATGAAAAAGAGGAGTTGGAATTTTCCTAAGTAATGCCAAATTTCATATGTAAGAAGTAGAAGCTACTGCCTCTGATGCTTCAGATTTCAATTGAGAACAGGAAATCACCAAAAAGGGTTTGTTAGAGGCATTACACCAAAAATGTGAGGATGTCACTTGGTTTACGTTGCTGATGTAGGGTAACAGTATTGTCAAAAGCAATGTAAAAAGCACTAAAGGTTTCACAGAACCAGCTGAGATGTGTGTTTGGAACATATTTTGTGCAAAGAAGGTAAGAATGTCTTATAAAACCAAGGTTTCTATTATGAACTTTTCATTACCCTCGAGGTTCTGCCATGACCAAACCCAGTAATTGTTCTGTGGTCTTCCCATGCTTTATGGTTCTAGATAGGATTAAGCCGTGCAGAATTTGCAAAATTAAAGGATAAGTATTTCTGGAACAAAGAGTTAACTCAGATTTTCCAAAATTTCAGAAAAAACAAGGAAAGACTAGAGATGCAGAAACACATTTTGGAGTGAGTTTTTAATTAGAACATTAGTTACCTAGTTCATCTCATCCTTTATGGAGAAACTGGTGTTATTAAAAAAAAATTATTTGAGGGATAAGAAATTCTTACTTAGGAAATATTTTCCTGGCTTTCCTTTTCCATTCCATATCACATCTTCCTGTGTCCTTCCTTTGAAGAAATAAAATTCACAGGTTATTTTATTTATAAATATTTCCTTTTTTTCCCCTGAAATCTGAAAATAATATACAGTGTAATAAATACGGAAGGAGTATCGCCCTGATACACTTCGGCAGAAAATTGGCCACTTGAAGGGTAGGGTGTTCTGTCTCCTAAACAACCTAATATCTATTATTTCAGAAAAAAGACTTAAGTGCTCCATAAAGCTTTAAAGACTATGCTATGGCGCCACATAAATATACATTTTTTTTTCCCCCCTGTCACTGAGCTGGAGGTTGAAAATGTAAAAAACTAACTTTCCTAGCAGAATGAAAAGAAATACCAATCTATCTGCAAAATTAGTTTATTTCATGGAATCACAGAATCGTCAGAATTGGGACTTCTAGAGATCATCTAGTCCAACTCCCCTGCTAAAGCAGGATCGCCCAGAGCACATTACTCAGGACTGCATCCAGGTGGGTCTTGAAGATCCCCAGAGAAGGGGACTCCACAACCTCCCTGGGCAGCCTGTTCCAGTGCTCTGTCACTCTCACTGTAAAGAAGTTGAAGAAGTCTCATAGTTGAATGGAACTTCCTGTGTTCCAATTTGTATCCATTGCCCCTCGTCCTGTCACTAGAAACCACTGAAAAGAGTCCAGCTCCATCCTCCTTCAACCCACCCTTCAGATACTTAAAAGCATTTATAAGGTCTCCCCTCAGCCTTTTTTTTCTCCAAGCTGAATAGTCACAGCTCTCTCAGCCTTTCCTCATCTTCAAATCCCTTAATCATCTTTGCTGCCGTACGCAGGACTTTTTCCAGAGGTTCCCTGCCTCTCATGAACTGGGGATCCCAGAACTGGATGCAGTATTCCAGTTGTGGCCTCACCAGTACTGAGTAGAGGGGGCGAATGACCTCCCTTGGCCTACTGGCCACACTCTTCCCTGTGTAGCCTGGGATTTCATTGGCCCTCATGGCAAGAAGGGCACATCGCTGGCTCACGGATAGTTTACCATCTACCAGGACACCCAGATCCTTCTCCTCAGAAGTGTTTTCCAGCAGGTCTGCCCGTAACCTATATTGGTGTCTGGCATTCTTCCTCCCTGGGTGCAGGACCTTACACTTGCCCTTGTTGAACCTCATTAGGTTCTTCTCTGCCCAGCTATCCAGCCTGTTTAGGTTATGCTGGATGGCAGCACAGCCTTCTGGAGTGTCAGCCAGCCCTACCAGTTTGGTATCATCAGCAAACTTGCTGAGGATACACTCTGTCCCCTCATCCAGGTCATTGATGAATGTGTTGAACAAGACTGGACCAAGTATTGACCCTTGGGAGACATCACTGGTTACAGGCCTCCAACTTGACCCTACTCCATTAATTACAACCCTCTGAGTCCTGTCACACAGCCAGTTCTGAATCCACTTCACTGCCCCTTCATCTAGCCCACTCTTCTTTAATTTCCTAATGAGGATGTTATGGGAGACAGTGTCAAAAGCCTTACTGAAGTCAAGGTAGATGACATCTGCTGCTCTCCCCTCATCTAACCATCCAGTTATAACATCATTATAACATATATTTCTGAAAGTCTGTGTGTGTGACTGTTTATCCTTCCTGAAAATACCATAATGGGAGTAAGTGGGGTATGAAATTAGACTACAGAACATTTGTTCCTAGCTGATACAAATTAGTAATATTTTTGATTGGTTGAAGGGCTTGGAAGTGTTGAATTTGGATAAAAGTGAAGGGAAGAAAAACAGGTGAAAATGCACAAATATTTTTGAACATTGCACCTAGTTTTAATGAGCTCTGGATATGATGCAAAGAAATTCAAAATCAGATGTTTTGATTTAAAAAAAATAACATTTTGAGATTTGAGCTGGAAACGTACAATGTTTTTCTTTAGAAGTGACTCATTTTTGTCTACCAGTATTGGTCACTGACTTTTCCCTTCATTGACCTAATATGAAAGTGGAAGTTTGTGAGGCCAGGTCTTCAGTCACCTGGTGGACAACTTTTTCAGGATCTCAGTGTAGACATTTGGTAAATGTGATAGCTGTGTCCTGTGAAACAGCTTTTTGTGGCTAATATCTGGCGGTAGAAAAGTACTGCTTTCTTCCCTGTGACAAACAGCACCTTCCCTTACTAGAAGGGCAGTCAGGATATTTCATGGATGTAACGGAATTGTAAAAAGAGCATGGCCACTGGAAATGACCTTAGATCGGCTTCTTGCTTTCAGTCTGTCCTGGCTTGAGCCCTTTAGCCATTGCAGGGCTATCTAACCTGTTTTTTTTCTTCTCTCTGTCTTTCTAGGGGAGATGGAGGAGCTGGAAGCACTGTGGCTCACTGGCATTTGTCACAATGAGAAGAATGAGGTTATGAGCAGCCAGCTGGATATAGATAACATGGCAGGTGTCTTCTACATGCTGGGAGCAGCCATGGCTCTCAGTCTCATCACCTTCATCTGTGAGCATCTCTTCTACTGGCAGTTCCGCCACTGCTTCATGGGCGTTTGCTCTGGCAAGCCTGGTGTGGTCTTCTCCATCAGCAGGGTGAGTGTCATTAGCTAGCAAGGAGGAACACAGGATTCATTTGTTTTATCCTAGGTAGTGGAGGTGGGCAAATCCACCCGTACTGTAACATGCAGGTGGCATAGAGTGGCGGTCTGCAGGATAAAGGCTGGCATCTTTTTCACTATTAATGTTGCAAGAGCATCTAATGTTTTTCTGTGACATCTCTGCTGGATTGTGGTCATGGAAAGGGAAATTTCACATGGAAAGGAGAATGCAGTATAAAGACAAGTTAACTGTAACATGGACAGTCAGAAATCCCTAACCAAAAGCCACACCCTAAACCATGCAGAAATCCTTCCAGAGAAGATGACCACATGAACTTAGCGATTGCTTTATGCTAATCTGCCTTAGGGTATAATACTTACATTTAAAGCAGATTCTAGTAGTTTATGAGTCATCTTTCTGCTACTAGTGTAGCTTATAGTATCCCATTTGGACCTTTTTTTCCCTTCTTTCAAGCCACTGGTCCTTTCTGAAGTGAGGGAATTCTGACCTCAGTGTCAGATGTAACAGAGTTAACTTTGTGCAAGGAGTATATAATTGCAACATAACATATTGTTAAGGAAAATGACAAAGCCTTTGAATGCAGGGTCACAGCCTCTCTTCTATATTGTTAGTTTCTAACATGGTTTAGTCTGGAGATGAGATGGGGGATTGTTTGGTGATCCTTAGCTAAGTACAGATTCTTTCATTCTGGGGTTATCTATTAGACCTGGTCCAGGTTGGTGAAAAGTCTGAAAAGTGTTAATCATCTGCTAGCTGCTGAGAAACCATGGTAACATCGTGTGATGGTGTCCATTTCACAACTGACATTAATCAGTAGGTGCCATTTGGCAGGCCAGGGAATAAATGAGTCCCTTTCCTTCTACTCCTAGGGGTAGCTCTTGCAAACAGTCTGTGTAATGGCTGAAATGAGCTAGTGGGAATCTGGAGGAATCAGGCACGTCTGCTGCCTGATTTGAGGTTGAATAGAGGACTTTTGCTTTTGGGGATGTCAATTTGGAGCCTGTTATCAGTGTTAAATTTAACAGAATGCAATTAAAAATTCTATTGTACCTCACTCAACCAGATGCAAAAGACCTAAATACCTATTTGGCAGTCCTGCTCTTTTTCTGTTTCCTTTTCTAATCTGTACTGGTGATTAATGTTGCTAAGTTTATGACAAATGAAGCTGTTCCTTTTTTAAGATAGCTTCTGTCTCATTGATTCACTGATGTCCAGATGAATTTCAAGGGCCAAAACTGACTTTCTTCCTCTCATCCACACAGAATCGTTTGTCTTAATGCTTTTGTTCCCAAGGATATTATTTTCTCTATTTGCAATTCTGTGTTATACCTACTAGGTTTGAGTAACTCTTGCAGATGCGAGCAGGTATTCCTGCATCCTACAGATATGACATGAAGCAAAGCAGAGGAAGAAGAATGGAGGGGAGAGAAAAAATGTGAGGGGCAAGAAGGAGGGGCAGAACAGCAAGAGTTGGTAAAGCAGGTCTGGTTTCATTTGATTTGATTGCGCTTCATGATGGAAGGCTGACAGGCCTTGTGGTACTACAAGAACATGCTATTGCTGGACAGGTTGCTTCCCAGTTCAGGTGCCCTTTCATATATTCTTTGCAGGACCACTCACCTTCCTATTTTCTCTCATTTCAGGGTATCTACAGCTGCATCCATGGCGTGGCCATTGAGGAACGCCAGTCAGCAATGAACTCCCCCACGGCGACTATGAACAACACCCATTCCAACATCCTCCGCCTACTTCGGACAGCCAAGAACATGGCCAACCTGTCAGGGGTCAATGGCTCACCGCAGAGTGCCCTGGACTTTATCCGCCGTGAGTCGTCGGTCTACGATATCTCTGAGCACCGCCGCAGCTTCACCCACTCAGACTGCAAGTCCTACAACAACCCCCCTTGTGAGGAGAACCTCTTTAGTGACTATATTAGTGAGGTGGAAAGGACCTTTGGCAACCTCCAGCTGAAGGACAGCAATGTGTATCAGGACCACTACCACCACCACCACCGCCCCCACAGCATTGGCAGCACCAGTTCCATCGATGGGCTCTATGACTGTGACAACCCACCCTTCAATGCCCAGTCACGGTCCATTGGGAAGAAGCCCTTGGACCTGGGGTTACCCCCTGCCAAGCACAGCCAGCTGGGTGACCTTTACGGCAAGTTCTCCTTCAAGAGTGACCGCTATGGTGGCAGTGGGGCCCACGATGACCTGATCCGCTCGGACGTCTCTGACATTTCCACTCACACGGTCACCTACGGTAACATCGAGGGCAACGCGGCCAAGCGGCGGAAGCAGCAGTACAAGGACAGCCTGAAGAAGCGCCCAGCCTCTGCCAAGTCCCGGCGGGAGTTTGATGAGATAGAGCTGGCCTATCGCCGGCGCCCACCCCGCTCGCCTGACCACAAGCGCTACTTCAGGGACAAGGAAGGGCTACGGGACTTCTACCTGGATCAGTTTCGGGCCAAGGAGAACTCGCCACACTGGGAGCACGTGGATCTGACAGATATCTACAAAGAGCGGGGAGATGAGTTTAAGCGTGATACAGGAGGAGGAGGGGGTGGATCCTGCACCAACAGGGCCCACCACAAGCATGGCTCGGGCGAGTTTGGAGGAGGCAACGAGCACAAGCATGGTGTTGTGAGTGGGGTGCCGGCACCGTGGGAGAAGAATCTGACCAACCTAGACTGGGAGGACCGGCCTGGGGCTAATTTCTGCCGCGGTTGCCCTTCTAAGCTGCACAACTACACGCCATCGGTGGTGGGGCAGAACTCCACCCGCCAGGCCTGCATCCGCTGCGAGGCCTGCAAGAAGGCGGGCAACCTGTATGACATCAGTGAGGACAACTCGCTCCAAGAGCTGGACCAGCCACCTGCCCCTGTGCCCGTGGCCACCAGTGCCACCTCCTCCTCCAAATATCCTCAGAGCCCTTCCAACTCTGCCTCCAAGGTGCAGAAGAAGAACCGCAACAAGCTCCGCCGGCAGCACTCCTACGACACCTTTGTGGACCTGCAGAAAGATGACTCGGCTCTGGCCCCCCGCAGTGTCAGCCTCAAGGACAAGGGCCGCTTTTTGGAAGGGAGCCCCTACGCCCACATGTTTGAGATGCCAGCCAGTGAGACCACGTTTGCCAACAACAAGTCCTCAGTGCCCGCCACCAGCTACCACCACCACAACAACCCCGGCAGCAGCGGGGGCTACATGCTCAGCAAGTCGCTTTACCCCGACCGGGTCACCCAAAACCCTTTCATCCCCACTTTTGGGGATGACCAATGCTTGCTCCACGGCAGCAAATCTTATTTCTTCAGGCAGCCTGTGGTGGCAGGAGGGCCCAAAGCCAGGCCAGACTTCCGAGCCATCGTCACCACCAACAAGCCGGTGGTCTCAGCCCTTCATGGGGCTGTGCCAGCCCGTTTCCAGAAGGACATCTGTATAGGGAACCAGTCCAACCCCTGTGTGCCTAACAACAAAAACCCCAGGGCTTTCAATGGCTCCAGCAACGGGCATGTTTATGAGAAACTCTCCAGTATTGAGTCTGACGTTTGAGTGAGAGGGGAAGAGCGTGGGGAGGGACTGGGGGTGTATGTGGAGTGTGGGAGGGTGGGGTGGGATCAATCCCATCAGCTACTCTCCTGGGTCATCCTTAGTTTGTGGGATACTGGAGTTCTGAGTAGTGCAGCACTGGTGACAAGTGCCACCTCTTTGGTTTCCCCTCTTCCTCCTCCTCTTTCCCATCCTTCCCCTTTTATCTCTTTTTCCATGTTCTCGCTCCTCCCATTCTCCTCCATTCCTGGCCATTGCACTTTACAGTGACGTTGGAGTTGGATATCCTCGCTCGTGATTTCAGGAAAGGGAGAAAAAGACAGGGAAGGGGTGGGCAGAAGGGGAGCGGCAGTGACTCTACCATTTCAGTCTTGCTGGCTCCCAGCAGACAAAGGCACGTGCACGCACATGAGTGTGTGTGGCAGGAGGAGACAGCAGAAGCAGTGTAATGGATGTGCAGGAAAAGATGCTTGCTGAGGCAACTCTTCCTAAGACTGCCTAGAAAAGAGTAGTGTTTGAAGACGTGGAGAAATGGTGAATAACACGACTAACTTGATGATGCACTTCTGTTAGCTATACTGAGATTCTCGTTACATTATTTTGTGAAGACTATGGGGGTTTAGGGCTGAAATATATATATATATATTTGCGTATATACTGAGAAATTTTACGCTAAAATTTTGAATTGTCTGATGGGGGTGTGGGGGGAGGGAGAGAAGGCTTGTCTGCAGGTCTGGCTAGTGGTTTCCCTATGGCTATTATAGCCGTTGAATCTGTGGCAGACCAGGGGAGAGATGGAAAGGAAGCGGGGTCTGAGTTTGGGAAAGCAACCCTGGAGTCAGGGATCTTTGACAGAGAATGCTGGTTTGCACTGAAATGAGAGGAGTTTGGGAAAAGGGGCACAGGGTTGGTTCGTTAGCTGTGAATTGCTCACTAGTTGTGACATACTTCAAGGGTGGGAGCAGCATACAGTATGGGTTAACCTATACATGAGTATATACGGTAGCTTTATACTTGAAACTTCTGTGGAGAAAGTAAAATAAGCCCACGATCCTATAAGGTGTCTAGATAGCAAGCACAGTGGAACAGAGCTAAAGAGTAAGGAAGGGTGGGGAGTTTTGTCACTGTCACTTCAGGGCCCACCAAACCTGTTTTGGCATGTCTTTTCAGCAAGGAGGGCAGGGAAAAAAGGGGTTTTGTCTTTCTGCCCTCCCTATCCTTGGCCAGTAGGTTGGAACAAAAGGAATAGGGTGCCCTCTGCCAATGTTGGCTTGGTGCTTGAGAAGAAAAAAAGTGCCATGAAAGGGTGTGTGTGGTGGCGGTGGTTCTGGTGAACTGTTTCAATGCCTCCTTGCACAAGTGGAAATGGGAGGAGGGTGTGCGCACCCATGGGAAATACATATGTATATTTACTATTGAATGTACAGGGGAAGTATGCGGCTTGTCTTCCTGCAAAGGAGTGTGCTTGAATAAATGTCAGAGAGCATAGAAACTTGTGCCGAGAGCTGAAGACAAGACATGCAAAGCTGAGACGCGTGTGTACATGTACGTGTGCCTCTGTGTGCGAGAGAGAGAGATACTAGCACAGGTGCAAAGCTGGAATAGCCTAGGGTTTCCCATCCCTGCAGTTGTAGTGACAGCTTTCCTGGTGCACCTAGTATCAATAAGAGTGTTTTTTTCTTTCCATTGTATCATTTTAGATGCAAGTTAAACTAAAGGAAAGGAAGCAATGGTAGGAGTAAGAAGCTGAACTCCCCTTTCATGTGTCTTCTTTCACCTGAGGTGAGGGTGTGGGCTGACTTCTCCTGTCCTGAGAGATATGGCAACTTCTCTCCTGCTTGTCCTGGGTCTGTCCCAGTGTCTCGATGACCATGGCTCATCAGGGGAAGGGTTGAGAGAGCCCTGTGCTGAGGGCATGGGGACAGCGCTGGGGACTGACTCTGAAAGGAGATGGCAGCCCTGTCTTTATGAGCCACATTTCTTGGAGCTGAAAGCCACCTCTCTCACATTCCTCACTGAACCCTGGTTGATTTTATCTTATCTTTTTCTTAAGCCAACAGAAGGCCTTTTATTTATTTACCTATTTATTTAATTTATTTTTTAAAGCTGGGGTGGGAGGAGGGTGGGATTTGCCTGTAAAGTCAAAGAGTGTGAGGAGAGGGTGGGCAGGGTTGGTGAGGGGAGTATTTTCTTATATTTCAGTTAGGAAATTAAGGAGGGAAGAGGGGGAGAGTCTTTGTAATGCCACCCCTTAGTCTTCAGGGTAAGGGAAATTCTTATTCTTTTCCTCTTCTCTCATTAAAAAGACAAAAAGGAAAAAGAAAAAAAAAAGAAACCAAACAAATCAACAGAGTGATCTGCAATCCAGAACACATGGCAGCTTGTCAGATGCCTCTGACAGCAGCCACCAAGAAGGCGTTCCTTTCATTTGTAAATATTTCTTTTTTATTGCGTTTTTGTATAAATTGGTGTTTCTCTTCTCGTGAATATTCAGGTCGTGGGGTGGGAGGGAGGGGAGGTTTGTTTCTGTTCTGTTTGTTTTCTACGACTTTTCAGACTGCGTTTTTGGAAGCGGTTTACGCGGGTCGAGGCCGTATGAATGAGAAAAAAAAAAGAGAGAGAGAGAGAGAAACCGATGTGTGTTGTGTTCCCCCGAGGCCCTCCCGTATTGCCCTGTCACCTTTATCTTCATGAATGGAAGACGCCGGAACGTCACTTCAAGCCTTGCCAGCAGGGTTTCATGTTTTGATGGGAACACCCCCAATTCCTTTTTGCATATAAACTCTCTGTACCAGCATCTCTCTGTGGAGTTTGGGCCTCAAGGCACTACGATGTCTTGATAGTGGTGGGGTGAACCATCAAGCTGGCCGCTCAGGTTGGACCATCACTTTGACATTAAGAGACTTCTCCAATGCTACTTTGGTTTAGAAATCTTGGACCTGGGAAAGCTCGTGATAATTTCTGGTATTTCCTAAGGGCTTGGGGGGGAGCTTGACAGCTGGCGAGGGCAGCTAATCTCTTTGGCGGTTATCTCGGTACTTTTCCGTCCCTCCCCCCCTGGAACGAGGAAACCTGGAGGGTGCCTCTGCAGGGAAATTAAGCCGAAAACAAACCAAAAAGAAGTTAATGGAACTTTTTTCAAATCTCTTCTTAAAGGTTCTGATTTTTGTGTTCCGGGGTGAAAGTTGGTTCGTATTTTCTCCGAACTGGTCTGTCCCTTGTTCCACTGATTGGCAAATGATAGTTTGCCAAAATCATTATCTAGTGTTGATACTGTTGTAGCACTGTTAACACGCCGAGTGCTCTGCAAATATTAACTGTGCCACAAACCACTCAAATGAATGCTCTAGGGCAACCAGAAAAGAAGAACTGGAAATTCTGGACTGAACCACTGGTCTAAACACAGGAGTCTGGTATTTTGCCTTCTCCCATAATAGATTAGGCCATGTGTCCATCAGGTTAATCCTTTCTCCAATAAGCGATCTTTTCTGGTTGCTTTATTTTAGTTCTGACAGGTCAACGAGTTTTGGGACAGAGATGAAGGGGAGAGGGCGGGAGGAGGGAGGGTGTAATTCATAATCCAGAAAATAAATCAATGATGTTATTAAACTCTGATTATATATTTAGAATTTTAGATTTGGTGTACTTTTCATTCTAAGTATTCAAGTGAATCAATCAGGTAATATTAGCAGCAGGTGTTGTCTATACTAGAAAACCACCCATGTGCTATTTATTACCTGTCCAGAAAAGAATGGGATTTCATACCCAGAGCCTGACAAAGTCCCCATCCCTTCCCTTGCCATTTCTCCCTCTCTTCTGTAGAAACACCAGTATTTTCTGGGGCAGTAGCTGGGAACTTTTCCCCTCTCTGAAGGTTTCTGCATACAAGAATACCAAGCAAAAACCTCTAAGGTTTGGTGACCTCTACTGTATATTTGCAGCCAGCCTCCTGGGAAAGATTAGGCGCCTTTGGCAACGTTTCTGACATTTGCCTCCTCACTATAGCCCCAGGCATGGTGCTCTGGGAGGTATTTACATGAGCCATGCTCTTCTAAAGTGGTACTGGAGTGTATGTGCTCAGCTGAAGCAGGATGTGCATGAAGGAGACGAGAAAATAATCAAAAACTGTCAGAAATGTGCCACGCACAGTGGAAAGCAGCTGGCAGGTAGAACTTGCAGCCGTGAATCTCCACTTCATAAGCCGCCTTCTGTGAATTCTGTGAATACTTCTGTGGAGTATTCACACCAGCTTTTTACCATAGTGCAACACAACACAGGCTGGTGTAGTTCTCCATCTCCCATCACGCCTCCCACTGAGGGCAATGTCAGAACTTGCCGTTTCACATCATAAGTAGGAAAGAAAAGCTGCAGTCAGGACTTGTTGTCAGTTGAGACAATGAAGCACACCGGCCCCACCTCCTCAGCAAAAAACATCCCATTCTCTCTGAAATCCAGCACGTGTTGTCAGAACTCTCCAGGCAAGAACCCAAGTGGGTTCAAAATGCTCAGTAATACGCAAGTATGAACTTTGCCCATAGGGAATTGATATTTAAATTTCCAGTGCAAGAGGGGAGGAAGGTTCCTTTGTGATGTCCTGAAGGATCTGGTGGAGGAGTTAAGAGTTGCCATGATGGTCCTCTTTGCTTCTGACTTCTTCAGCGATGCATACTGATGTTGAGCTCCCCACTCCAAGATGACACTAGCATCTATCTTGAATAAAGCCCCTTTGTACCTTCCAATCAGGTTTGTTTCTCACAGCAACATTGCCAGCAAAAGAGAGAGGGGGAGACAGAGAATGAATATAACGGTGGTGACAGGTTAGAGTGATCAGAGGTACCTCAGGGATCTTTATAGGCAAGTCTTTGCTTTAGAGCTTTCTATCAAATGTGGCATATCCTCCCACCTCCATTGCTTATCAACAGATGGAAGCAAGCCTGGGAACACAGCCAGTGATCAGACTTAGGCCTTTCACACATCCTCCACTCCAGTCAAGCAACCTTTGATGAGCCCTTCCCATGGAGAAGGGTGGGAGGTTGCACTTCCCCCCATATTTTTGGTTGCCAAAAAGAAAAGAAAAAGGGGGGGGATAAAGATGAGGAGTGCTGATGAAGGGACTTTGGGCTGACTCTTGGCTCTAAGAAATTACGCTTCACCCTTCCTGCTCAATCCAAGCTGGCAAAGGGCAGGGTCCGATTATGCTGCCTCTTGGTGGTATATGCCTGACTCACCACAGGAGGCCCTGGGAGCCATGTGCAAGAAAGGAACTGGATTGCTGGCAGCAAATGGGGACGGACTCCAAGCCACGATCCCCATCTACCCCCACTCTTTCCCGTAAGTGCTTCCCTGCTGCTGAACACACCTGACGTGTCCACCTGGAACACACCTACCATGCTGCTGGATGCTGCAGGGCACATTGAGATAGTAACTAGTGGGACCTGATTGTTGTCCCCACAAGGGCTTATTTTCAATTTGCAGCCAAATAGATTTCCAAGCCATAGACCCTTGCTGCATTCACCCACCTACACTTCCCTGTGACTCCCTCCCTCTTCCCCTCTCAAAGGCAAACTGGGGCGCTGACTGTCTCACTGGCAATACGAATACTATTGCTTCATTGTCATCACGGGCTCTCTGGACCTCCCTGGGGCTGACTGCAGACAGACCTGGGTGTCTGCCATTAGAACAGCAACAACGGCAACAACAGAAAACACTTTGCAATTGGCTTTGAGTTCTTTCTTAATCTCTTGAGCATCCCCAAGCTCCTCTCCTAGCCATGCCATTTGAGTGAATTCTGGCACCCTTCTCTCATTCCTGACAACAAAACTGACACAGCATGAATCTGCTTGTGTATAGAAAAAGGCAGTGAAACCCTTTCACAGAGAGCAGGATTCACATCTGCCGACACCAAGGGTAGAGTCCCCTAGGTGCTGAGGTAAAGGAGGATCTCTGTGATGTGTTAGTAGTTACAGATCTCTTAACCTGCTGGCCTCCTGCCATTAAAGGCTCACAGCAAGCACCGGTATACACTCCAACAGATCAGAAAGAAGTTCCATGCTGTGGGACAGGGTTTCCTCTGGGCATGTGCACACATACGAGACATGATGGGGGAGTGAAACACACGTGAACAAATCCGGCGCAGCAGGAAGCTGTGAGGCTTGCATGCCTGTATGCACACACACACAGACACATGCACGGTACATTGCCGTACACTTAATGACTCTGTCCCACAATGCATTTTTGCCAAGTAGGAACAACATGACCTTTCCTAATGTTCTGCTGGTAGTTATTTAATTTATGTATTCATTTTGTGACTTTTACATCATCTGCTTTCTTGACTGCAGCATTACTGTGTAAATATGTGTGTATATATGTACAGAAACTAACTCAAGCAATTATATTCAGGTTGGGAAAAGGGTGGGTTTTATATCTGTACAGTATTTCCTTATTAAATAATGGCATGGGGGGGTTGGGAAAGTTAACTTCTAAATTGTGGTTTTATTGGTCTGTGGTGTTTGAAGTTGTTTCAGTGGTTGCTTTTGCTGGTTCGGAAAGTTTATCTGGATGTTATATGTGTGTGCCAAGAAAGGGTCCCCAAACAGGGGAGGTGTGGGATTGGTGAGGGGTGGTGGGTAGCAGAGGGTGTTAATAATTTCCTGTAATAAAAGATGTGTTGGTTGCTAGGGACTGTTTGTGTGAGGCACAGGGCTGTTTCCTTTTCTATGTGCTTTGCTCTTTGATTACTTTCTCTTCCCTGGTCCCCATTGTCTTCTCCTTGGGATGTCAGCACAGTACATTCATTACTGTGGATTACAGGGATCTCTCTCTGGGCCTTCATCTCCTGACCAACTCTTCCATCTTCCTCTTTTTGTGGCCTTCCCAGTGCCAGTGGGAGGGGAGGTGGCATGGTCTTGGATGCTCTGTGCCATTCTCGTCCACTTTGCTTCCTCTCCTTTAGACCCTCTCTGTCCTTCCTCTAAGAACCTCATTTTCAGGTGTTTGATCTCTCCAGCAGTTTATTGCCTCATCTCCCTGGCCTCTCATCTACTTATTTCCCATCTTACACTGATTCTTCAATTTCATCTCTATGCCGCTTCCCTCAGAATGACTTATGCTGGCTGTTTGCCCACTCGGCTCCTCTTACTACTGTCTTGTTGCTCCATTGTCTTCATCAGACTGCAGTGCTCTGCAGAAGATGAGTGAAGGGCAGGCCTCTACTTCTCCTCTCCTGGAAAATTCTAGCCCTGACAAGATTTTCAGAAGATGATATTTGTAGCTGGTTTTGACTTCTCTGTCGCTTTTGGTGAGGTGATGATCTACTCTTTCTCACTCAAGAAATAAGAAATGATCAGTTTGGTAAATTGGCTAGTGCAAGAAAGCAGTGAAATTGTCTTTTCTGAGAAAGCCAAGAGAAAGAATATAATTTCTGTGCTTGATGGCTGACTAATGAATTTAGAGCAGGAGTCAATACAGTTTTTATCCACTTCATGTTGACCGACATCAGGGTCAGTAGAGTGTCTTTGCTTTTACTCTATGTGAATGAAGCAAGGCTACTGAAGAGACATGATATCTTTTAGAAGCGCAGGGCTACCTTTGTTTATTGCCTAGAGGCCATTGGCTTGTAAACACCCACATGATGTTCTGCTGTGTTGCAAACCTGTGAGTGAATGTTTGTTAGTATTTGGTCCCTTTCTGTCTGGTCAGTCACTATAAGCTGGTACCAGGCGTGAGCTACCTAGGGTTTGTGGTCTAGTTTGATGTCAGTAAGGGAGGAGTGTGTGACAGGGTGTGATGTGGTGAGTAAGCAGAGACACAGCTAATGCGAAACCAGCAGGTGCTTAGGTAAATGCCAAGACACCTCCCTCTTTCCCTTTTGGATAACTTGCATTGTTCCTTAATGAATGTCCATCAACTCACCATCCTCTACAGCCATGGCACAGGCTGCTCAGCCCTCAGGACACCTGGGTCTGCTGATTACAGTCTGAGGAAGAGTCAGTCAGCCTCTCTGTGTGTGTATATGCGTTGCTATGTGCCATGGTCTCTGAGGCTTGGAGCTGTACTGTATGAAAGCATACAGGTAGTGCAGGGAGCAATGTAAAGGGTCAGCATGACCAGAGGTTATCCGGAGCATCAGTCTTCTCCTAGCTGCAGCTAACTGTTGTAAGCCTACAGAGAAAAAAACTGAGTGGTGGAAACCACTAGAGTTGCATGGGTCTGGAGCTCTACTCAAAGGCATGAGCAGGGTAGACACTCCCTCCCATACACGCTTGCTACAACCTTGGCATGGCTCTCCCAGCATGGTCCGCAGTGGCCTGTATACGTGTGAATACATGGCTGCAAACACATGTCAGTCTGGGAGAAGGCCTGTGTTTGTGCATTTGAGTGACTCCTGGCAGAAATCTAAACAGAAGTGAAATTGGAAATCCCTGGCCCGTTTGGTGCTACAACAACAACAATGTGGGCAGGCATATCCTTGGGAGTACATCCCATAGATTAGCTTTTGGCCAAAGCAGTGAGTTACCTTTCTGAGCATTACCAGGCCCCTCCAGGTGTTTTCTTTGCTTATTCAATGTGCCATAAGCATGACATCCCTGAAACATTTGGAGGGCATCCAGGGAGAACATATCCATCACATGAGACTAGGTCCATAGGCAGTGGCTGTTAAGTCCCATATCAGCTGGAAAAAGATTACATGTGCCCCTGAAGTGACAAAAATCAGTCAAGGGGATAAAATGAAAGTTTTGTGCTTTCTCCCTCTGCTTTCCTTCCAGGCCTTGGAACCAGATCCATTGACACAGGCAGCTAAATTCCTGTGAAATTCAAGGAGCTTTTGGTACAGCTACTTAGGGGTTTAGATGCCTAGAATGCCTTTTGTGGATTCTCTTGCTTGTGTAGGCCTCTTCTTGTAATGTATTTTGCCAGGATTCATCTCCCAAGAACTCACCATGCTTGAACATAGCTTAGAGGGGTTCCCTCTGCTTGGGATCACCATGTGTATGTTGCATGCCTGTTGCTGCTTGTATTTCTTGCACGTGTCTACTTCTGGGGGGGCAGGGGTGGGTTCATGGTATGTGTATTTATGCAGCCTGCACACATTTGTATGTGTGGTGCCACAGTCTGTATGTGTGCTTAGGTGTTTGTATGCATGTGTTTGAGATGGGAGAAAAGTGTTTGAGATGGGAGAAAAGTGTTTGAAGCCGTATGCTGCTAAAACCAGGTGATGAGTACCTGTAGGTACATTGGCAATCCTGTTGTTGGTCTTGCTTACCTGGTAGGCCCTGGCACGGCTGCTTTGTTTGGACTGTGGGGGACCAGCTCTGAATCAGTGACAAGGCTGGGACACAGACTCCTCCTGGAGATGGTTTGACTACAGCACCAGAAACCCATTCCACGTGTTCATTTACTTCTGTGCTGAATCTGCTGTACCACATTTTCAGACCATTGTGCCATACTCATTACCTACATCGCCTTAATTAGAAGATGGAGCAGGAACCCGTAAGGTCTTTTGGAAGAGATCTGGTCAATCTGTCCTGTGACTGGAACAAGAGGCTCCCTTGCCGTTCCTTTTACTGCCTCCTAGGGTGATGCAAGCACTGAAATTCCACTTGCAAGCACACACTAGCCTGTCCTTTCTTGCCCTTGTGTTAGATGGACACAGGCAGAAGCTGAACTGTGGTAGACTGATCTTCCATTCATGCTGTTTGGAAGAACCTCATCATTGCTGCTTGAACCTGGGTAGGGAGCTTGCAAATTACAAGCTCTGGAAGGCTTCATTTTTTCCAGAGCGGATAGTAAATAGGGAGGATGGGAGTGAACTTTCTGCAGCCTTTCTTCATCCCATTCATTTCCAGGAGAGATCGCTACTCTGCTAGCACCAGAGAGGATGACCTGCTGGGACGGCCCTACAGTGCCAACTGGTACAGCACTTTAACTGGTCAAACTGCTGAACAAGACACTGCTGTCCTCTGTCAGCACCCAGAAATGACAATCAGGACCTGATGAAGAGCTGCCATGACTAGTCAGATAAGGAAGGAGCAACACCTGGGGGCTAGGGCCCTCATCACCTGCACTATCTTAAGTCTGCTCACCCAGCTCTTTAGTGCTGGTGTCACTGGGCCTCTTTGATGGTTTCTTTCTATTTGTACATATAAAATGGAACAGAATAATCTGTGGCCTCCAGTGACTCCTTCTATCAGACCACATCCATCCACCTGCTCTGCTTTTTTCCATGTTCAGCCGCTCTTTCCTCTCCATCAAATTGTATCCTGTGCTCTGCCAGGCTTGTCTTTTATGGAAGAGAAGATATATGTGTGTGAGTGCGTGTACACATATGTGTGTGTATTTTAAGTATTATTATTACTATTATCAACATGCTATACACCTAAAAGCTCCTAGCAAGCTGGAGCCTTCAAGAGGTGCTGTAGGAAATGACCTTCCCACTAGACAGTGGTTAGTGTGGAGGTTAGCACAGAAAGCTGCTAGCTTTGGAGGCCTCTTTGCCTATCTGGTTGCTTTTCTTATTTTTGGAGCAGGCGCTCTCTCACGCGTGGTCAGAAATGCAGCAAACTGCTCTTTTTAGCTTTGCATTTTCAAAATTTCTAACAATGGGGGGGGGAAAAGTTTGTTGATTAGCCGTTGATTTATTTTGTTTGTTTGTTTGTTTGTTTATGCAGTCCTTTTAGTGGGAGCAGGGAGGTGTTTTCAGCAATACAACTTTCCGAGACCTCAGTTCTGTGCAGTTATTGTTTGTATGGTTCAGCTGTGTTTGGTGTCTTTCCTTTGTACATGTTTTTTCCTGAATGGCAGGGCTATCTTGAAACGTCTCTTTGCCAGTGACAAAAACATTGGAGGCGAGGGCTGGTATATAGAGGAGGCAGCAGCCTTTTGGGAAGTAGCTTTACACCGACTTCCCTGTGGAGTCACAGAAGGCAAGTTATTTAACCGTTTCACAAGTGGGTTTTGGGGCTGGTGGTTTTGTTTTGTTTTGTTTTGTTTTGTTTTGTACTCCCTCTCTTTTCCTTCCTTTTTTTCTTTCCCTGTTTTTCCCTTTAAATAACAAGAAAAACGTTTCTCCAGCGAGCTTTGGCCATTGCCCCAAAGGCTGCTGTGGGGTGGGTAGCAGGCAGGCAGGGTGTCTAACCCTCAGGTCCTGCACTCCTGAAGCCATGCAGGGTTGCCTGCATGAGGAGGGAGAAAAGCCCTTTTTGGTGGTTTCCACAGCTGTTCCTGGGACAAGGGCCCTGCGGCTGCTGAGGGCCCTGACCCAGAGGGAATGAGCGTCCATAGGAGATCATCCTCTGGCTTGTGTGGCTCGTGGGTCAGGCTGGAGGGCGGGCAGGGGAAGATAGCTCACTGACCCCTGCACAGCCATTCCCACGTTGGAGCAGGAGCAAAGTGCATAGGTGCACAAGACAGCCAAATGAATGACCGTAAATGGGTCACAAATGGTGAGTGGGGCTGACCCTTGACTCAGACAACATCATTCAAGGCTGAGCAGAGTCTTACAGACCACAAAGTAAGGGTTAAAGGTGGTGCATGGGTATCTGGCCAGCTCTTGATGTCATGGCACCTAAGGGAAAGCCCAGCACCTTCCTTCTTTGGCCCTTGGAAGTGGCTGAGAGTAGTAGTGGAGGTCTGTCGTGTCTAGTAGGGTTGGGGCAGGTAGCATCTCTATAGCTGGCACAGGTCAGCTTCAGCTGTATTTGAATTCTAATTAATGTACATTTACTTTGGAGAGCATGTTTGATGAGCTCAGTCAAAAACCAAAAGAAAAATAAATACTCACCTCTAGTGTAAGTCTTCTACTGCCCAACACTGCTACCTCCTCTTCTCTTGAGCTGTTGGTATCTTGCGGTATACCTGGCTACCCATCAGGCTGTTTCACACAGCAGATATATCCTATCCACTTCTGAGACCATCTTTGCCTAAATTTTGCCTCCTCTTCATTTGATTTATTTTTGCACATGCGTGCACACACACACACACATGCACACACACACGTGCCCACCTCCAGCCACTCCACTGGTGAAAATCAGAGCCACAGAGACATGAGTGCCAAATGACTTTTTATTTCTCAAGTAAATGATAAAAAAGTTTTGTTCTTTTTCTTTCTTTCTATTTTTTTTTTTACATATGCAAATGTAAAAGGGAACCGACAACGAATTGGTGGTGGCGAGAGGAAATGGGATGTTTTGTAACCCTAGCTGCAGTAAAAAAAAAAAAAAAGAAATAAAAACACATTAAAAATATTTAAAAAACACAAAAAGGAAAAAAAAACTTGAACTATTTTGGAAATATTGTGAATAATTTTTTGATATAAAAACTAATTTTTATGTAGCATGAAAACCACCAAAATAAAATGATCAAGAATAAAATCTGTGCAGCGGGTGTTTTTGTTTAGTTGTCAAGGGAAAAGAAGGAAAAGGAAAGCAGTGGTGTATGAGAGAGATGCTACTGCCATGGCTTTTACTGTGAGTTTCAGTCTTGGTAACTGGAGTCTTGTGATTATGTAAAAAAAAAAAAAAAAACCAACAACAGAAAAACCCTACAACTTATATTTTATATGAAAAGATATTTTTACCTCTGATTGCTGTGGAGAAAATCTTGAAAATAAGAAAGGAATGAATCCCAAAGACTCAAAAAACAAAAGGCAAATTAAAAGTGGCCATGAATTGCTTTTTAAGTGTGATCATGGATCTTTTCTGCTTGATTTATGATTTTTAAGTAGTTGAAATTGTGGTACTGGGGAGGCAGGTGTGAAGGAGGTAAGACATTAATGCAAGGCTGACAAAGTTCTGGGTTTTTTTGTGTGAGGCACAGGAGTTAAACCAGGGTCTCTTCAGATTTTGTCCTGAGTAAGGGAAAAAAGTAATGTCTTTACAGGACATATTGGTACCACTCTTCAGTCTTTTAAAAAAATACAAAGAAAATGATAGGTTTCTTAAAGGAAGCAAGCTGCCTATCCCAACTTAGTCAAAAGAGTATGTTGTCTCAGCACTCCAGTCCCTCTTAGAAATGACAGTGGTGATTCTCTGTTCCACTGAAGGAAGTGGGGTGTCAGTACTCTTTGCCCTCTTTGGGGCCTCTGATGCTAAGTGCTGGAGCTCTAGATTGCCTTTGAGGAGGTGGGAGCACTCATCCCAGTCATCATCAAGGTGTTGCTCCTTTGAATTGTCAGAGAGATGCTGGTGTCTGGACTGTCCCAGGGAAGTTGGTAGGTTGCTCTGTCCATTCTGTCTTGAAAATGAATCAGACTTCCTGCACGTGAATTTCATCTTCCCCTCCCCATGCCATCATCTCCATACAATCATTAAAACACTGCCCCATTAGCTAGCATGGGACCTTCTCTGTCACTTCTGTTCCTGCTGTCTGAGTGTCTTCTGCATCGTAAGCTGAAAGGGAGGAGGCAGATGGTGCACCATGTAGCTTAAAATACGTGTTCAGCACTGACCATGAGAATGAAAACCAGTAGAGACTCTGGATCAGCCTAGACTGCTTCTAAAGCAGTGCACAGGAAAAGACCCCTGGGTAAAAATATCTTCTGCCCAACTCAAGATAGAGTTGGGTGGAGTGTACAGGGAGGACATGGAGGCAGTGGTGGTGCAGACCAGCTTGACTCAAGGTGAGTCCTTCAATTCTGAGCCCCAGGTACAGATGTGAAAGAAGATCCATGGGAACGTTACCTCTTGGTGGAAGAAAGATAGGGAGAGCGTTTTTAGTGTAAGAGAAACCAAACCCTGAAGTGACTTCTTGGGTTATCTAGGTCTGAGTTAGCCTGTCTCTGCCTGATGCCAATCCCTGTGCACTATCTGGTTTTGCTTTTTGACTCCTACAAGGAAGAGGAGAGTGACTTTTTCTTGCCTTGTGAAGCTTTTGTCATGATTACTTATAAATCTAGGTTGTTCCTCAAGTGAGTATCTGGCTATTTACTCTTCTTCCCATTTACTCTGTCTCCTAGTCCCATCTTCTCACCATGAAATTGTGCCAGCAAGATTGTCTTGCTGTGAGTAGCCTCTGTGGCCTCCTGTCCTTGCATGTTAAGAAAAGGAGCTCTTGCTCCCTTATGGGAGGAAGTAGCACCGTACCATTTCCTTCAATGAACCATGAGGGCTGCGAAATCATTATGAACAGCTTTTGTTTACCTTACTTTCCACCAGTGCTTGTATATTCCAGTTGCCTTCCTTACAAAGAACATGGTATCTTACATCTGTGACCAGTGGACTACATCTGTGTTTGTGTTATTGACCTGCATTTGCTCCCTCAAAGATAATACGGAGAATTGCAAGAACCTTCTTATCTTTAGCCTGGACAATCACTCTCTGACTGGTGCTCTACTCCCCTTAACAGAGTCAGGGATCAAGGCACTAGCAGCAGGGAAGGGTAGGAAAAGGGGCATCAGGGAGAAGGTGGTGTGTGGGAGATCATGTAATGCTGTGCTGTTGTGTGGTGTGTTCTCACCAGCTAAAGAATGGCATGGAGTGAGAGCAGCACAGTGACTTTATGACCCCACCCAGTTCTTCTGCATCTGAGAGGTAGTCTCTTTTTCTCTTCTCTGGGCAGCAGGATGCCCCATGGAGTATGTGAGGCAGCGTATAGGGCAAGGTACTGAGCACCTACACAGACCTCAGCTTCAGTGCTGAAAGTGCATGGTGCACACCAGAGCCCAGTGCAAGTACTGCCCCTGACTTGGCAAATGCTCCGAAAATTCAGATTTCCAAGCATTATGCTATCTCGGAGTCTGGAACTGGGGCTTTGGCCATGCGTTATGCTAGCTAAAGTTCAGCTAGTGGCTGTTCTTCTACTCCAGCCTCTGCAGTCACTTCCCTTCCCTTCCCTGGCGTGAAGCAGCAGGCTCATCTCTTCCCTTAGACTCAGAGGGCCTAATGATGAAGTGGAACAGCTTGCATTTTGCCCACCTTGTTTCTGCCCCTCACTGCTCAGATCTCAGGTCTTTCAAGGCAGACATTTAACCAGGCCGGAGGGAGGGCAAAAGTCCTTCTAGTATACATGTATAGTCTGGAATTTTTGAGCACACAAGCCTTAGATGCTCTCCTTGAAACACCTCTGTGTCTTTGGTAACGTGAGTGCTGCTGGGTTTGTTTGCCCTCACAGCTGATTTGCATGGTCCGTCAGGAAGCCAAGATTCTGTCAGTGGAGAAGAGCTATTCAATGCGGCTTTTTGACATTTGAACAAGAGACTAGGATTGTAGTTACAGAAAAGGCATCTGCAAAGATGCATATCCCATACCAGGGGGATATTAGCTGATGTTGTTCAATTCTTGGAGCAAACTATTTCAGGTCTCCTCTTTGGTCTGTTACACGTAGGGACTTCTTCAAGTGATAAATGTACTTCCACTGGCTCTGGCGGCCCTTTCCTACACACAGATACTCCTTTTTCAGCTCTGGGAGCTGAACCTTCTGTGCTAAGATACAAATGAAAACATCCCATTTGGGACCAAAGAGAGGTAGTTGTAACAAACCAGTCACTTCTCCTAGCCTTGCAGTTTCATATTGCTTAGAGACTAACCGGTCAGATGTTCTCCTTCCTCCCCAAGCTACTTCAAGGCTCTCTCTGTCTGCAGTGGCAGCCTGGTTTGTTGTCCCTGCTGACCTTCCCCTTCTTTAAATGCAGAGAGTAAGGGCTTCATGGCCGCTTTCTTATCTGAGGTGTTAGATTAAAATTGGAGAAGCATGACGTTTTGGACCTGTCTCTGTGACTCTTTGATTAGTTATCCTAGCTGAGGAGGCAAGAGACCGAGGCCTGCCAGCCCCAAGGTTAAGCTTTGGGTAAGTGATCGCTCTTCAGCTGCGGGTTGCTGCTGCACTGTTAGCAGAGGGGACACGCACCAGAATGCTAAGTGACTTACTACACTCACTCCCCACTCTTTCAAGATTGGTGTGTGGACTCGCATCTAAACAGAAAAGAAGGGATTTGTTCTCTCCTGGTCTATTCCCCCTGCTCCTGAGGGAAAATTTCCTGAGAAAGGAGAAAGGGAAGGTTTTGCCTCACTTGAAACTCTGACTATTGTCTCTCTGTGTAGAGTATCATTTTGCAGTGGCAGAATAAGACAGATCTTTGGCTGGTGGCCATACACAGGCTCTGTGCATGTTTTTGCATCATTTTTCTGAGGGAATAGCATAGCTTCTGCTAGAAAAGCTGGGACACTTTCTCTGCCACCTTGGTCTCAAGGCATGAATCTTGAATGCAGAGTCTTAGGCGCTTGGTGCTTGCATGGTTCTGTTCCAGTCATCCTACTACACATCCTGGATAGCTGGGGTTGCCTAGGGGCCAGCTGCACTGACTATTGGAAAGACATAATTAGTTAATGTTTGTGCCATGTTTGCATCAATTAGGGAAGGATTTTTATAAACACCTGTGAGATTTATTAAAACAAACCCCATCTCACCAAAATCCAATAGTGCTTAGCTGCGCAGGTGATTTTAGAAATTTCCGCTACAAAATCTAAGAATGTTTATTCTTTTTAAAGAATAAAGAATTCTTTCTTTATGAAGTGGCTAGAATATTTAATAGTGAGGCAAACTAGTTAAGCACTCCTCAGCCTAAAATATTGTGATAATAATCATCTCACATGTTCCTGGAGGATGCCCTGGGTTGAGCTGAGGAAGTGAAGCTATCTTTAGAGGGTACAGGAGTTCCCTCCTCAATAGCACCTGCCGCAGAGGGGAAGTAGGTGGCACATTTGGGAGGATTTTTGTCAGAAAGGTATGCTTGGAGATGCACATGGAAGACAAGCAGTGACTGGTGCCTCCAGTGGTAATTTTGTGTTGGTCAAAACGACTCCATCTCTCCTAACACCACCACTATTCCTGCAGAGCTGGGCATTGTCATTATCAGTCATTAATCTGGGAAACAGCAAGTAAAGTGAAATACTTTGCCAGCAGGGTGAAACCCTGACATAAAATTGATCAAAAAAGTTTAGGTCCTGTTTTCAAACAAGATTTGTCCATTTGATGCTTCACACTGCCATAGCCCTTACTTCAAAGAGTTTGAAATTTTGATGCTAAACTGAAATACGTTAATATTAGCATTTACATTAACAAGTAAATTGACAGATGCCATAGTTTACATATATTATGCAAATATCCTGAAATCTTGCATGTATTTGCATATAATTTTCTTGAGATTAAATGAGACGTACACTTTATAGGGGAAATAACTGAGGCATCCAGACATATGATAAGATAGGTGACTTGATGTGACTTGTTGTATGAACTGTGGTTCTCTGCCAAGAGGCAGAGGAAAAGGACATCTGGAATTTTTGTATGCAAAAATGTTGTGTTCATGGTTGCAGTGCAGGAATCTCTCTGGGTTGTGGTCAGAAGTAGTGCAGAAAGAGAGGATTCAGGAGCTAGGATGTTGGGACCTCAACCTAAAGAGCCAGTCAGGGTCTTAGCCTGTTACTATTTTTGAGATTTGAGAAAGAAACACACCCCTCTGCAGCGCTGTGCAGACATTGCCAAGAGGAGCTCCTCCCACCCAGTAATGGGACGAGAATTTCCTACACAGGCAGGGGAACAGGAGGAAGGTAAGTCTGTGGTCCATACAGGAGCAGGCCACCAGACCCCAGACTTCTATGTCACCACTTCAGTACCTGTGAGGATGTCTTCTTCTTCCCCCCTCTGGAGGTCATGAAGGGATGACAGCTATTTGCATAACTATGTCCGGATCAATTAGTTTCTGCTTCAGGTGAGTTTGGTGAGAAATCTTACTGTTCCAACAGTGTTCTGGTTTTCCAGCTTCATTTCATTTCCTCCATTGGGCAGAGCCTTGAGGATGCTGTATGTCTTGGACAAAGAGAGCCTGAACTACTATTTGTGACAGTTTTCTCCATGCATTTTTAATTAGCTCTACTTTCACAGGTAGCATGATAAGTGCATGTATGGGCCTGACCCAGAGAGGTGTTGGGCTGTACAGACTCTCGAGATGTGTGCAGTGCATGGGGCTCAACTTCTACTACCACCTTGACCTGCCTTCTCTGAGCTGATCATGGAGGCTCTGCTAGGATTCAAAATACAACACATTTCTCTTCCTTAGAAACTTGCACATCAAGGTCTTAGTGTAGTCCTCATGAGTTGTCTTGAGCATCCCTCTGCTGCTTTTGTCAGGTTTCTACAAACTTTCAGCTTTTACAGGGAGGCTGTCAAAACATCGTATAGAAAATAATTTCCTTCTTTGGTTCCACCAAAGAAGTAACACCTCAGTCTGTCACATCAGAGAGGCTTCATCAAGAACCATTTTGTACCCTGCAGAGTGTTCATCCAGCTTGGCATCTCCTGATGAAGTTCACCCAAGACATCCTGGTCTGTTCGAATACTGACTGAACTTCCCGGCCAGCTTTTTCTTGGGCTTTGCTTCCAAACCTTGCAGGATGCTTTGAAGTGTAAACAAATGTGCAACTGGACAGAGGCTGACCTAGCTTCCTTTTGTTTTCAAATGGCTAGGATGATGAAACCAATTCTCCTAGGGCTACAGTTCAGCTTAGTACAAGTTCCAGCTTCGTAATTGCTCCAAAATTTTAGGTCTCTCTTGCCAGTACCCCTTTAAATTATGCATACTCCTGCTTACAGAGTCACTGCCACTCTTCAAATATTCAAGGGTTCCTTACATTTAATTTTGAATGGTTTACTCTCTCCAGGGAGGTTGCAGTGTTTTAAAAAGAAATTGCTGATGGAAGAAGTAGAGCTTGTATGACTTGCAGCAAACAGCAATTTGAGTTCTTACGAACATGCATGGACATGTAAATTTTCCTCATTTGCATTTCAAGGGCACATGTGACATACAACACTGCTTTCTCATGCAGTAACATTATCTAAACTTAATGGCTAATGTCAAGTTTTTATTAACATTTACAAGTGCATTGGGAGATTAATTTGTTTACTTGCATTATGCAAAACTGATTTAAGATCGTGGTTTGCATTTACACACATTTACATAGTGTTTCCTGATTAATACATTATAATACACACAAATCATGTGTAAATTGCAGGCTCACATCTGCAACATAAACTTCATTTCGTGCAATGTAATATTTGACTTGTCTGGCATAACTTTTCCAGCAGGTTGCAGCTGAAGTTGGGATATTGCAGGGAGGGAAAGAGAAACAGGGTTTGGAGGTGGATTTTCTGTGGAGAAGTCTCTTCTTAGCACCTGTTACTTGCCAATACCCTGCAGTCATGAAACAGAAGAAGAGGATGCCAAGGATAGCTGGCAACAGGATGAGTTTCACGTAACGCTTTGGCCCTGGGGTCAGGCTTCTGCGAGCACGCAGTTTAGTGGCGTGCTCAGTGACTTTAGGCTTGGAGTGAAATGCATGAGCAGTGAAAGGAACCAGTGGCAGGGAAAGGGCCAGCAACCATTGCTGCTAGTCCTGNGCAGCGTCTTCCTAAGGGAAAGCGCGGTCGAACTCAGGCTTGCCTCATCTCTCCGAGGCCCTAATCCTACTATCTTTCCTCCACCAGTCACGACCTCATCCTCCTCTTCCCTGCACCCTCACCCCCCTCCGGTTCTTCTTTCTGTAAATAACTCTTTCTGATTTTGGACAAGCAGGGATCAACAGGTTCTGGAGGGGGGCGGGAAAGACACTTGTTTTGTTTTTTTCCTTTCTCTCTTGAATTTTGGTGTTTGAACTTGAAAAAAATTATATATATAAATATATAAATATATATATTTAAGCAAATGGATTTCCTGGAGAACTATGAAAGGAGCTGATTTTTTTCCCCTTTGATTTCTCTTGTTTCTCATTGGGGTTTGTTTTTCGGGAAGAGGGTTTTTGTGAACTGTTGAGATTTCCAGTTCAGCATTGTTCAAAGGATGTGGAGGAAAAAAAAAAAAGAAAAAGAAGAAGAAAAATCAACAAAAACATTANTGCAACATAAACTTCATTTCGTGCAATGTAATATTTGACTTGTCTGGCATAACTTTTCCAGCAGGTTGCAGCTGAAGTTGGGATATTGCAGGGAGGGAAAGAGAAACAGGGTTTGGAGGTGGATTTTCTGTGGAGAAGTCTCTTCTTAGCACCTGTTACTTGCCAATACCCTGCAGTCATGAAACAGAAGAAGAGGATGCCAAGGATAGCTGGCAACAGGATGAGTTTCACGTAACGCTTTGGCCCTGGGGTCAGGCTTCTGCGAGCACGCAGTTTAGTGGCGTGCTCAGTGACTTTAGGCTTGGAGTGAAATGCATGAGCAGTGAAAGGAACCAGTGGCAGAGGGAAAGGGCCAGCAACCATTGCTGCTAGTCATGGCCTGGTTACCTTGGCACTGAATCCCACAAAGGGGCTCAGTCGGGGGCAGTGGAGACCCTTAAGGTGCTCCACGCTGCTCCCTGTAGCTCCACCTTTGGCTAGGGCTGTTCAGGGATGTCTGGCTGGCATGGGGAGAACCAGGGGTGAGTGCGGGGAGAAGGGCAGCAATGACCACGGAGCACCTGGTGTGGGGCTGAGATGGGGACCCAGAACGGCAGCGCCCTTGCAATGAACACGGTTGGGGCAAGGGGACACTGTGGATACTTCCCCAGTGCAGCGTCTTCCTAAGGGAAAGCGCGGTCGAACTCAGGCTTGCCTCATCTCTCCGAGGCCCTAATCCTACTATCTTTCCTCCACCAGTCACGACCTCATCCTCCTCTTCCCTGCACCCTCACCCCCCTCCGGTTCTTCTTTCTGTAAATAACTCTTTCTGATTTTGGACAAGCAGGGATCAACAGGTTCTGGAGGGGGGCGGGAAAGACACTTGTTTTGTTTTTTTCCTTTCTCTCTTGAATTTTGGTGTTTGAACTTGAAAAAAATTATATATATAAATATATAAATATATATATTTAAGCAAATGGATTTCCTGGAGAACTATGAAAGGAGCTGATTTTTTTCCCCTTTGATTTCTCTTGTTTCTCATTGGGGTTTGTTTTTCGGGAAGAGGGTTTTTGTGAACTGTTGAGATTTCCAGTTCAGCATTGTTCAAAGGATGTGGAGGAAAAAAAAAAAAGAAAAAAAAGAAGAAAAATCAACAAAAACATTAAAACCTTTGTGATGTATAAAACCTGTAAATAGTCAAAGATACTTTCTCTTTTCTAACAACAAATTATTTCTGTCACTTTATATTCAAAAATAAAGAAACCTACCACAGAATATCAGGGTTAAAAAAAAATGGAACCCATAATCAGAACATTTTCTTGGTTGTCTTCATTCATTTTGTTTTTAACCTGGAGAATTCTTGGGAATTTTGCTGCATGTGTGATGTTTTAGAAGCCTGAAATGGGGATGAGTTTAAGTTAGGGCTCTTGCCCTGGTGTTCACTAGTAGCTGTGGGTTGAGGCTAGTATCTCCGGGTGAGAGTGGGTGATCTTCTGGCACCTTTCACATTCAAGAACACACGCTGAGGCGGAGGCATAGGTGTGAAACTGTGACCGTGGGTTGAATCTTCCCTTACACTGCCTGGAAACTGGCTGGGGGCTGCATGATGAAGGCCACCATGAAGCTGATGAGAACACTGTTAAACAACCTGTAGGATTTTGGAGCTGTCTTGAACCCCTCCTGTCAGGTCAGCAAGTGACAAGGCATTGGCACATTGTCTTCATAAAACAAAACTCAGGTTGGGGCTATAGAAGGGGACTGGGTGGCAGGGATGGTAAGGAAGTCTCCAATGATGTCAATTCACCTTAGCAACAACCATTAACCATGACCCAAGACTGCAGGGAAGTTGAGGGAAGAAGCTGATCTTTGTAGAGGTTATCCCAGTCCAACCAGTGGAAAAGGTCAAGGAGGTTATTTATAAAGAAGTGCTAAGAAGTGGCAAGTTTTGGAAACATGGAGCAGTGGGTCACCTTTAATGGTGAGAGGGCAGTCAGCTATTTTTAGTGGAGCTAAAAATAAAGAAAATGGACTAGCTGAGCTAGTCAAAGGATGCTAGACTACCTGTAGGGTGCAATTAAAACGGTGGAACTGAGCAGAAACTCAGATGCAGCAAGCCAGATTCAGAAGAGGAAAAACAGAGTTTAGCCAAGGAAGCTCACAACAGCAGACAGAAATTAAACAGTAGTAAATGCAGATAATCGATAAGCAAAATTATGAGCCAGGGGAAAAGAATCCCTGACTAGCAGACATAAAGGTAAAGAGGATTATATGCACATAAATACATAAATACATGCTTATTGAGAATATTAAAAAGATATGTTTAGCACTAACTGTGGAAGGTAAGTCAATAATAACACAGGAGAGATTGAAAGGCTCAATACCCACTTTGATATGAAGCTGGAGAGGCAGTGGGCACTGTCAGCCGTTCATCACCAAAGGAAATGGGCCATTATCTAAGACCCAACTGGGTGACTTTCCGAGGGGTGCAGTGGGGGCCTCAGCTCCAGGCCTCCACTGTCACAGCTCTGCGTCCCTTGCAGAACCTGCCCTGTTCTCTTATCAGCTCTGGGTCTTGTTGCAGTGAAATGACTCAGCTGCTTGTGTGGATGGTCTTGTGATAGTGTTTCTTCCAACCTCAAAATCCACCAGGAAATAGTAACCTTAGCGATACCAGAAGACCAAAAAAAAGTGAATATTGGGGCTTTGTTTTGCAGTCTCAACCCATGTACTTAAACTACTAAGCCAAAGATGTTTATCCTCATACTTCTGAGTTCAAAACAGCACCATTTTGGTGGCCAGCCAGTGCAAGAAGTGAAATGTGATTGTTTTGGGCCAATTCTGACAGCACCTGGTATTTTTTTGCTAAGAAAACAAAAATCTGTTTTCCAGGTCTGGGACAGAGTTGCATTGATTCCCACTCAAATACAGGACATTGTCATCAAAACTGACTGATTTCCAACTCACAGGTGAAATATTGTATAGGTTATTCAAATTTTAGCTCTTGCCCCAGGTTCATCTGCCAAAGAAAAGAGGGTATTTCACTGGCTTTCACTTGCTAGCCAGAACTATGTCTTGGCTGGAGAGGCAGGGGAAATGTGAACAGTCTGAAAGCTACAGTTTCATGTCCCTTTCAAATACCTTTTAAAAACATTAAGAGTTTCTACCTCTTCAATACCGTTCACAACATTTTCTCCTTTTTTTTCTGTTACTGAAATTGTTAATAGACGAGTTCTGTTTTGAAAAAAGAAATGTCTGCCAATTTAGTTTCACGTTTGAAAATATTCACCTTTTGGCCAAGCTGCACACTTAAGAACTGCTAATAGACTGAAAACAATCCAAACAGGAAATTAAATGGAGTGTGTGACTGAAAAGCAAAGATAATTGTCAAAACGGACTGAAAGAATATTCAAAGAGTAGAAAAATATTTCTCAGGAGGTTTTTATTTCTGTAAATCTCACTGAAATAAAATCCAACCATAACTTTGAATGGTTCAACTGACAACGTTTTAGCTGAAGTGAATGATTTTTAAGAAGTCTAGAGATGCTATCAGAGAATGAGATAGCAACCGAAAAATCAGGTTCTCTCTGAATCTCCCAGATGAACAACAATGTGCTAGAACTGGAAAGAGATTGATTAGCTTTCCTCGGTAGATTATTTTTCACTTTCACCTCAGCCAGAATCCGGTGGGCCCAGGAATAGCTATGAAAAAACGGGTAAAAATATCGGGGAAATAATCACATTGTCACTCACCTTATGATACTCAAGTTTGACAAGTATAGGTTTATACTGATGTTTTCAGCACTCACCGACCACTATGGTTCTTTGAGGAGCCAAGGTTTACACAGCATAGGAAGACAAGAGATATTCATTGCTCCATCCAGGGCCTGCTGCCCTTGCCACATAGGTGGGGGTGCACCTCCCTAACATTAGTTGTCTAACAGGGGACATCATCCTTGATCATGACACAGCAGGAGGCATTTCCCAAAAATAAGCTATGCTGGCCAGTGTCTAGGGCACAACTGCCCTTGGATGAGCATTTCTCTTGATAATTGTCCACATGATAGGCACTGATGTGTGTGTATATGTGTGTGTTCATGGATGTGAGCATGCACATCTCTGCATGTGTAGGGGCTCACCTAAGCTTTAGGGGTTGACATCTCAGCTATGTGCTTAGGTTTTCACTGGCATCTAGACTCATTTAGTCAATGGACTCTAGAGAAAGATTTACATTCTCTCCAAATAGATGCCTCTTTTTGGTTCAGACAAATCCCCAACAAACTCATTGCCTGGGCAAGTCTCTGCTGGGAGTCTGGACCCATGGATGTCTTCATTGGAATACAACTGAGGGCAGATCAACCACAACCCACTGCTTGTGCTTAAGTTAAGATGGCAGGGGTGACTGAAGGATAAATGCTCAGGTGAGTTGCAATGAGCGCCAGGCTCTGAGGTCAGAGGTAGGATTTGAATTTCTTTCTGGGCCAAACTCTCTGCTGTGCTGTAGCTGAAAACGTCAAGCACAGAGGAAAGGAGGGCTGAGTGAAGTAAAATGGGAGCAGAATGAAGTGTAATGAGCTCTACTGTCTGAGATATCTCTTGGCAGCCTGTGCTCAATGACAGATCGATGAGCATCAAGAGGAGTCAGAAAATAATGTGTGTGTTTGGGGAAAAAAGTATAGCTGGAATCAAAGGTACACATGAGTGCAGGGGTTGATACTGCCTTCAAGACAGCAAGGAGATCCCTGAACCTCTGTCCCAAAACACAACCACTCTGACATCCTTCAGGACCCGATTTCTGATGCTTCCCACATCATTGTTAGTGCAGCTATAGCTGAGAAGGAGCTTTGCCTTGGGGACCAGCTCTCTTCTGCTGGGTGAACCACCTCTTCTGGGTGCCCTCAGAAAATGCTAGCAAATGGACTCAACCCACCAGGAGCAGGCAAGTTTCCTGACTCCTTCCGTCAGTGTGACTGGATGCACTGCTTTCCATCTCCATAAGCACTATCCACCCAGATCTTTTCAGCATTAATCCCAAGGTATGAAGAAACGCAGTTGCTCCAGTAAAGGTCCTGTGCCATATGCTGCGTTCTTCTGTGTGGGGTGCGGGGCATGAGACCACTCCATCATGTGCCCTCAGTGAAATTCATGGAGCAAGAGGTTCCCTTTCTCTCCCAGGAGGAAAAATGAAAGTTTAGCAGGCAATTAAAACATACTAGTGTCCTCCCCAACCTCTACTATCCTGGGCTGCCCTCTTCCTTGACTGGCCTGCGGGATGTGAACCCTTCAGTCTTCATTATTCTCAAATTAGGATGGCTTATTAGAGGACCCTAAAGCAAAAGTCATTGCTGTGGTGCCTTGCATAGGATAAAGCCTTAATGGGAGAAGAAAATTAGGATTCTGCAGGAGGATGAGTTGGTGTAAAAAGTACTTACTTCTCTGAGTGAGGACTAAAACAATTGAACGAGGCTTGGCAGACAGCTGCAATGTTGTATTTTCCCTCCCTTTCCCCCATTTTCTGCCAAAGGAGATGTAAATAAAACACTCTACAAGTGGAAGGCTTACAGGTGCCCCTGCATTGCTCAGCAGTATCAGTTGCACAGTGCGGTTTTGCATATCCAGATCCTGGTGAGCCATCTTCTCAGCTGGTGTAACATTAGAACAAATGTCTGCAAGAGCCTGAAGGACAGTGGTGCCTTGTGCTTGAGTAAAATTGTGTTCCGCCAGAGACTGGATCTTGACTGATTTAGCGGTCAGCAGGGACCTAGAAAAATTGCATTCTAAAGCATGATGCCCCGTCACAGTAGGACCAGAGTGACCCAGAGGGGGCTGTGCTGGTTTCTCCTGCTCTCAAAGGAAAGTTGTACTCAGCATTGTGTCCTCTGACTCAATTAGCTACAAGCATGTTCAAACATGATAACATTGCGTAGTATAGAAAAGGACAGTGTCCTGGCCCAGTTCCAGCTTGTATAATTAATTTCTCTTTATCTAAAAATTCTACCTGTAATTTTGAATGACTATGGCTGGATTTTTTAATCTTTTCCCAACTATGGCTTCAAACCACCAATTTTTTTTCTCTCTTGTAACTTCTTAAATATCTTGTGCCTCCTTTATACACATGTATGCATGCATATTTATATTCCCCTTTTTATCTTTTGCGTTGTTCCAGCAACAAAAGCTGTAATTCGCTTTGCCTGAAGTATTGTGTGATTGTGCAATGCACTATATACGGCTATATGCAATAATATCTTGTTAAAAAAAATGTAAAAGAAGGATTGCACATCCATATATTGAAAATACCCTTAACTATGCAATCCTCCCAAAGACTGGCTGCTCATTACTGCATAGTGTTCCTTGCACCAGCCATCTGAATGCTCCTGTTTATTCAGTAATCAGCCAAGTACTCAGCACTGTATACGCGTTTGGATATGCCTGAGCTCAGGCGATGCAATCAGCAGAAGATTATTCTGCAAGATGATGCCTATTCTTTGCAGATATATTCTGTAATTAAAAATGTGCAGGAAAAGGTTCGTCCCAAAAATACCAAATAGTTATTCCACAATCCCTTGTTTTAGTGCTTGACTGAAGGGCTCTTGTGCAGATTTTCTTACTTGAACCCTGCCCAGTGAAACCGCTTGCTGTAGCACTTCATAAGCATGGATAAACTCAACAACCCAGACACAGTAAAGGTGCTCTGCCCAGCTCAGTGCGGTGATGTGCTGTGTAGCTAATCTAGCCAACACTGAAGCTGTTTACATTAACACATTTGCTTTGTGAGTGATAGTGTTAAACATTTCCTAGTGAAGGGAAGCCTTGTTTGACTGCAAGATGACACATGCCCAGAAAGTGGTGTTTGCTTGTGTTGTGAGGCTGCTCTCCCAGAGCAATTACACATGTCCTTCTTTACATCCTTTTTCCAACTCTGATACCAGGCTGTGATAACCTGAGCTCCTGGGTACCACTGACTGTGGAAGGCAGTAATTTTAGTGGTAAGTGGTCTCTGTACGTATGTACTGCCACATAGGATTTGAGCTTGAGACAGCAGAATTCCCAGTGACCCTTTTGCAAACAGAGTAGGTGCTTAGTCTTGCCGCTTAGCTGACGGAGGCTATTTCCAATGACAAAGCAGCTTCCACCACCAGGCAGCTGTGGGTAGGAGGGCTGTTCAGTATGGCTGTGGAGTGCAGAAATAGCCTCCATGCCTTAGCTGAGCCTCCTGGCTTCCTTAGCATGTGGATGACATTGAGATCACAGCCTCACAGTGATGTCATTGCTGGTGCTGGGAACAAACAGCTTTAAGCATCTCTTCCAAGCCCTGTCTCCTCCTCCGCATGCATCATGTTGGGAAGGAGGCTGTAGCTTTTCTCTTCACCTCCCCAATGTTTCTGCTGCTCTGCTGGCACCCACGCAGATGGGAGGCGGCGATGCTTGTGGCCAGGTGGATCTCCCTGCTCCCTCAGCCCAGTCGTACGGCGATCTGAATGTGTGTTGTTCTAGGTGACTGGATGTCTGAGCCAATTCCTCAGTCAGCAGCACCTGTGTAACTAACATGGCATTTTGACGGCTATCCAGCCCTTACCAGCTAAGCTGTTTCAACACCCTGTCATCATGTGTTGCCAGGTGGTTGTAAAACAAGCAGAGGTGTGCCGATACAAAGAGAAGGATAAACATGAGGAAGGAAAAACGGAGCAGTGTAATTAATGAGGAGTGCAGAAATCATAGAGGTCCAGTGAAGGGCAATTCAAATGATCCAAAGCAAGAGGGGCTGGGAAGCTGTCAGCAGGTGAGCAAGGAGAGACTAGGGATGCTGGAGACCAAAGTAAAAGTATTAAACAGGTATATGATGAATGATCAAGAACAGGCCAACAGACATTCCAAGTCAGCCTAATACAAGAGAGGAAGTCTTAAAGGCTACATGCTTTTCCTTTTAATAGATTAAAGGCACTTAGATTTCTCACCCTGCAATTAATCAGGCCCTGGAATTTGCCCTTGTTACATACATCAAATATATATAATGCAACAGATTTTGTGGAAAGTCAGGCAGGTATGTATTCACAGCAAGGCTCTGGGCAATGTCCTTAGAGAGACTTACAGCACTTCTCTCCATTGCTCCAGCTGGCTGAAGTTCTCATTGCTCAAAACACCGCTCAGAGAGGAACAAATTCATCAATTCCCACCTGCCCAGACCAAAACCACTGTCACAGACCAGCACAAGGACTAGTAAATTTACAGATTAGACATTTATATAGGAGTGCTGTGACCTAACAAGTAGTTTGAACTTGGTTCAAATCTACCAAGAGCATGATTAAAAGCATAAATTTGTCTCTGGCAGGGACAGGAAGGCATTAGAGAATTATGCAGTTACGGGTACTGTAGGGCTCAGGTAGAGGAGAGAAATTGTTACACCTTCTATTGGTGCATCTTAGGCCATGGCAAAAGTAAATTGCAGGAGGAGGTGGATCTCTGCTCTAACAGATCACTCAAGTGTGTTAAGATGAGGTGAATGAGCTGAAAGCAGGCTGACTGCTGATAGCTGCACGCAACATGAACAGCAGAGTCTCTGTTATTGCTTTTTTACCACGAAGTCCTTGAGTGCAGAAAGCCAGTGTCTGTGATGAGATTTGCCACTGTTGACATTAGCAAGAGGACGCTGTGGGTACCCTTGGGTTCTGGACCACCCCAGAAGGACTCTCCATGGTTACATCAGCCATGAAGAGGAAGGAAAAGTAACTGGAACAGAAGTAGGTGTCTGCTGATTCTCCCCTCCATCTCACTGTAAGAGGCTCAGACTTATGTTTACTGTGATGGTTAAATAAGTCCTTGACAGGGACTGGGCAGGGAGTATGCCATGACTGCAGATCATCCTGTTGCTGAGTGGTCAGGAAGGCCTGAGGAGGAAATTTTCACTCAGGGCCCCTAAGATGATTCACCTGCCTCTTCTCGAGCTGGTGGGCTGTGCCTCCTCTGCAGGTCTTGCTGTGCCAGCAGCTTTTCACCATGCCTCCTGTCTGGTATGCAGACTTCATAGGGCAGTTACTAGCTCTCATCTGTGTTTGTATAGGATCTATCAGGTGAAGACTTTGGTCTGTATTGAGGTTGCCTCCAAAGGTGTACCAGCATGAGCCTCTCAAAAAACCCAATGTGTTTTAGCCACCTGCATCATAGTTGTAAGTACCTGAGTGGGAACTCAGTCCCTAGTGAGACTTTTATCTTCCAGTGGAAGAAAAGCAGAACTCAAAAGGGTAGGCTAAATGCTTTTAAGAACAAACAGCCATGCAAAACCACATGGGCACTCTTGGAAATTAATCCCAAAACAAAAACAAACTCACAGAGTGGGCTAGCAACTAAAGGCAGCTCTGCATGGGAATTCCCTGCTCTTAGGAGTAACATGGGATCCATCCTGCTGGCAGGATATAAATATGATCAGCTGTGAGTGCCAGAGCTGTTTTTTCTCTTTAGAAGATTTAGATAAATATCTAAATTAATTAATCTAAAATGCTGTGACTCCTGTACATAGTCCAGTTGCTTTAGTTAAATGCTGAGGTGTCCTGAATGGAAACACTGGGAGCAAAGAATATTTCACAGGCAACTGTCACCTGGCATTGTGTCCCATGGCACTGCTTTTCTTGTGACAGGCACAAACCATTTCCATGGTTTCCTGTGTCCTTCTGGCTGCAAGGATGGGAAAGCAGGTTTGCGTGTCAAGCCCCACAGCGGGCCCAGGGCAAACAGACTCAGTCTAATACCGGTTTGATCTGCCATGTACAAGAGTGATCTAGATGGTGCCTCAGTTATAAAAGTGAGGTTATCTATGGGTGTGCAGGAGGCAAAACTGATGAGGGGGAGGTCTTTTCTTAATCCTGTAGGGGGTGTGCAGGGAAGCCTTGAGACATGCCAGCCCTTCAACATTAATTCAACATTTCAAACACAAAGAAGTGCCCGTGTGTTTGAACAATCTCTCTATTTTCATCAGAGAAGGTGTCATTGTAACATAGGAGTACAAGTGACTCCTCACTGAGATATAGGACATAACATTCTCCCCCCCTCAAATATCCTACCCTACTTCTTAAGTATGTTACCCAAGAAGTGCTACCACCGTCACTGGCCTTTGCTAGCATTGGAACAGTCCTCGAGTCAGCTGGCATTGGCTTTCTAGGTGAAGCTTCTAGCACCTTCTCTCAGAAGCGACCCTTGTGGCCCCTCCCGCCTCCCGCCCTCCCTGGCAAAACCTTGCCACACAAACCCAACACAATCATGTTGTGATTTCTTCACTGGCAGGCTCTGTTTTAAGCCAGATTCATGCCCAGCCTTCTATGTTGAACTCTGTTGATGTAATTTGTCTTTATACAAACATGTCATGGTCACTTTTGCCACATGGTCTCATTTAGTGGTTTTGACACATCTAATTCTTTCTCATTTCTCTACCAAGTAACAGTTTGACCCTCTTTTTAGAGAGGTCTGCCGTGTCTCCTAGCATATAGGGGTTTTTGTAGAAGCTTCAGGATTAATTAACCATGGAACTAGAAACTTTTCAGATGATGGCAGGAGTTCCTGTTCAAGAATCACTGAAATGGTGAGTCTTACAAAGTGCTGCCAGATAATTTTGGTCTATGCTAAGACAAATCACTGGAATCGGGTACAGCTTCATCTATCCAGTAGTCTGCCATTTGTATGGATTTCTCATTTACCTTATTTGACTCTGCATTGATGGGTATGGTTGAACTGACACATTGAAGAGAAACACGCAGATGAATCACTACTTACTAGGAACGCACCCAAAATTTCTTGGTACAAAAACCCTGCAATTTTTTACTTTTATTACCTGCACTCCTTGTTGTGCAGCAGCTCACTTAATAGAAATGAAAGTAATTTTTTCCCATTACATTCTGTCTGAGCAGTCTGGACCATGGTAATCTCTAGGAACTCCACAGATCCTTTGTCAATTTGTCTTTAGGCTTTTTGCAGGTGCCATAGCTTGACAGCCTTTCCAACAGCCCCTTCTCTGTGATCTCACACTAGTTAACACCTTGGACTGATAGTCTTGAAAAAGCAGGTTTTGGCAACCTATTTTTTTCCCTAAGGCTTTTCCTCTTACCAGTTAAGTTCACAGAATGGCTGAGGTAGGAAGGGACCTATGGTGGTCATCTTGCCCAACCTCACTGCTCAAGAAGGGCCAATCTACAGCAGGTTGCCAAGGACCATACCCAGGTGACTTTTGAGTATCTCCAAAGATGGGCTTTTATCTCCAAGGATTGAGACTCTGCAACATCCCTGGGCAACCTATGTCAGCACTCAGTCACTCCTGTCAATAAAAAGTGTTTCCTCATGTTCAGAGGAAAACTCCTGTGTTTCAGTTTGTGCCCATTGCCTTTGGTCCTATCCCTGGGCACCATTAAGAAGAGCCTGACTGTCATCTTTGCCCCCTCCCTTCAGGTGTTTGTACACTTTGATGGGATCCCCCAAGCCTTCTCTTCTCCCGGCTGAGCAGACTCAGTCTTTCTTCATATGAGGAACTCATAGCAACACAGTTGCAACAAAGCAGAAAGACTTTTTTAGCAGATTTTTTTCCCATTAGTAAAAACTTCCTTGGATTTTCATGAACTGCCTTTTTCACAGAGGTTCTATTTAACTAATCTCATTCAGTTGCTTGTTTATGCTCTTTTAAATATTCTTCCCTTGGCACTCAGCAGAGGAAAATGCATAAAGTTCGAACTGCCTTTTTCACAGAGGTTTTATTTAACTAATCTCATTCAGTTGCTTGTTTATGCTCTTTTAAATATTCTTCCCTTGGCCCTCAGCAGAGGAAAATGCATAAAGTTCTGTTGATTGAAAAAAAAAAAAAAAAGGAAAAAAGTAGTNCAATTACCCTTTCAGTGGGTGCTAACGGGAACTCTATGTGTTATCCCAGGTCAAGCAGTAATGTCTTCACTGGCACATCATTCTGTAAACTACACCCAGGTGAGGTTTCCCACTACAAACTCTACTGCTGTAATTGGTCTTGGTAATGTAAAGATGCTAGGCTTAGTTTTGCCACATGGACCCACTTGGAAGCTATTTCAGGAAATGTGTTTTATCAAAAGAGGTGCTTGCTGAGATGTAGCTGTGCTTGGCTCAATCNGATGAGGGGGAGGTCTTTTCTTAATCCTGTAGGGGGTGTGCAGGGAAGCCTTGAGACATGCCAGCCCTTCAACATTAATTCAACATTTCAAACACAAAGAAGTGCCCGTGTGTTTGAACAATCTCTCTATTTTCATCAGAGAAGGTGTCATTGTAACATAGGAGTACAAGTGACTCCTCACTGAGATATAGGACATAACATTCTCCCCCCCTCAAATATCCTACCCTACTTCTTAAGTATGTTACCCAAGAAGTGCTACCACCGTCACTGGCCTTTGCTAGCATTGGAACAGTCCTCGAGTCAGCTGGCATTGGCTTTCTAGGTGAAGCTTCTAGCACCTTCTCTCAGAAGCGACCCTTGTGGCCCCTCCCGCCTCCCGCCCTCCCTGGCAAAACCTTGCCACACAAACCCAACACAATCATGTTGTGATTTCTTCACTGGCAGGCTCTGTTTTAAGCCAGATTCATGCCCAGCCTTCTATGTTGAACTCTGTTGATGTAATTTGTCTTTATACAAACATGTCATGGTCACTTTTGCCACATGGTCTCATTTAGTGGTTTTGACACATCTAATTCTTTCTCATTTCTCTACCAAGTAACAGTTTGACCCTCTTTTTAGAGAGGTCTGCCGTGTCTCCTAGCATATAGGGGTTTTTGTAGAAGCTTCAGGATTAATTAACCATGGAACTAGAAACTTTTCAGATGATGGCAGGAGTTCCTGTTCAAGAATCACTGAAATGGTGAGTCTTACAAAGTGCTGCCAGATAATTTTGGTCTATGCTAAGACAAATCACTGGAATCGGGTACAGCTTCATCTATCCAGTAGTCTGCCATTTGTATGGATTTCTCATTTACCTTATTTGACTCTGCATTGATGGGTATGGTTGAACTGACACATTGAAGAGAAACACGCAGATGAATCACTACTTACTAGGAACGCACCCAAAATTTCTTGGTACAAAAACCCTGCAATTTTTTACTTTTATTACCTGCACTCCTTGTTGTGCAGCAGCTCACTTAATAGAAATGAAAGTAATTTTTTCCCATTACATTCTGTCTGAGCAGTCTGGACCATGGTAATCTCTAGGAACTCCACAGATCCTTTGTCAATTTGTCTTTAGGCTTTTTGCAGGTGCCATAGCTTGACAGCCTTTCCAACAGCCCCTTCTCTGTGATCTCACACTAGTTAACACCTTGGACTGATAGTCTTGAAAAAGCAGGTTTTGGCAACCTATTTTTTTCCCTAAGGCTTTTCCTCTTACCAGTTAAGTTCACAGAATGGCTGAGGTAGGAAGGGACCTATGGTAGTCATCTTGCCCAACCTCACTGCTCAAGAAGGGCCAATCTACAGCAGGTTGCCAAGGACCATACCCAGGTGACTTTTGAGTATCTCCAAAGATGGGCTTTTTATCTCCAAGGATTGAGACTCTGCAACATCCCTGGGCAACCTATGTCAGCACTCAGTCACTCCTGTCAATAAAAAGTGTTTCCTCATGTTCAGAGGAAAACTCCTGTGTTTCAGTTTGTGCCCATTGCCTTTGGTCCTATCCCTGGGCACCATTAAGAAGAGCCTGACTGTCATCTTTGCCCCCTCCCTTCAGGTGTTTGTACACTTTGATGGGATCCCCCAAGCCTTCTCTTCTCCCGGCTGAGCAGACTCAGTCTTTCTTCATATGAGGAACTCATAGCAACACAGTTGCAACAAAGCAGAAAGACTTTTTTAGCAGATTTTTTTCCCATTAGTAAAAACTTCCTTGGATTTTCATGAACTGCCTTTTTCACAGAGGTTCTATTTAACTAATCTCATTCAGTTGCTTGTTTATGCTCTTTTAAATATTCTTCCCTTGGCACTCAGCAGAGGAAAATGCATAAAGTTCTGTTGATTGAAAAAAAAAAAAAAAAAGGAAAAAAGTAGTTTTGAGAAAACAAAGCAATTACCCTTTCAGTGGGTGCTAACGGGAACTCTATGTGTTATCCCAGGTCAAGCAGTAATGTCTTCACTGGCACATCATTCTGTAAACTACACCCAGGTGAGGTTTCCCACTACAAACTCTACTGCTGTAATTGGTCTTGGTAATGTAAAGATGCTAGGCTTAGTTTTGCCACATGGACCCACTTGGAAGCTATTTCAGGAAATGTGTTTTATCAAAAGAGGTGCTTGCTGAGATGTAGCTGTGCTTGGCTCAATCTCTGTCATGTTTCCTTTCTCTTTTTGTTAATTTCTTTCTGTCAATCACAAACCAGTTTGTGGTAAAGGAAGGCTGGTTTCAAAACAGTTATTTAAATCGTCAGCAGGGCTTTGTCCTTCAGGGGCGTTTTGTTAATTCGTTTTACATTTCTTTCTGCTGAGAACAACATTTCTCTCCAATGGTTTTCTAACACACACGGTGCAGAGTTGTTGTGCCTGGGCGCTGTTTCGCTGTGCTGTGATTGTCTCTGCTTTAGTGCAAGTCTAGTCACTGCAGTTTTGCTGTCCTATACACCACAGTTTTTTTAATTAGATGTATATTTGTTCCTGCAGGGTTTGCTTGCACTTCAGGATGGGCAGTAAGCAACCACAAGCAGTTGTCAACTAGAGCATTATAAACATTTATTTCTCACAAGTGCTGTTGTGGCTACTGCTACAAACGTGTGTCAGCTGATCGAAGTAATATTAAAAAACAAGCCAGCTCAGGCCTGGCAGTAATCTGATCCCGCCTGCTGAAAGAGCAGCTCTCACTGCCATTACAAGTACTCATGGTCATTCCAAGGTCAAGTCCCCTTCTTGAAATAACCACTATTTTTGAGCATTAGTTATATCACAAATACTCCACTTCAGATTTGTATAATTTCCCTACTACGCTCTTTAACAGGATGATCAATGTTGTAGTCTGCCAGCTAGTAGAAACAGGGTGTCTTTCCCTGAGAGCATTCTCGTCCAGACCAGAAGATTCTGGAGTAACTTGCTGTTTGCAGATACTGGTGAATGGCAGTCCTGCAGACATGAACACAGTCACGTTGATCTCTAGCTTACAGCGTTTTGCAGTGCCTGTGCATTTTTAGGCAAGATCTATACTGCAGGCCCCCTGCCTGGAGGGGCCTCTCAGCCTGCAGGTCTCATATCTGTCCATGTAGCTACACATCATCTCCATGATGCAAGGAGAAACTGGAAATGGGACAACTTTGCTATCACAACTAACAGCGTGAAGATCAAATGTGAGCCCTCAAGAACTGTTTTGATGAGCTGGAGAGTTGCTGTAGGCTGTAGTATGTGGTGTCTTCTGCATAGCTGCATGAAGAGACTGATGATCCTTAACTTGCAAGTGATTTGCACCATCTGCCCCATCTGTTCTCTCTTCCAGGAAGATATATTCAGGAGACCTGTCCTCCACATGGCACTGCAATGATGAGAGCTCCTCTGTGCCATTTTCTGCACATTTTGAAATGGTCCCCCCACGTGTGATGTGAATTGGGAATACAAATATGTAAACTCCATTTACAAGACCAGGGATCAGTGTCCTCTCTTGCTGTCCCTTGCTGAACACTGATTTCTTCCTATCATGTGATACTCACATCTCAGGGTCTTGTTTCACTGACATGCCTGCTGAGTACCTTAAGCACGCTCCAGTCTCCAGAAAGAGAACTGAAAAATTGGAAGGCATAGGAGCATTACAAACCTCTGTGACTGCCTTTCCTCAAGGAAATGAATGTTTGTGGCAGAGGCAAAAGACAGTGGCCTGCCTCTCCCAAACTCTGTCTGGGTATGGGGAATCACTCACCATTCTCTTCCTAGATCAGAGGAAAGCTTTAATGTATGACTTTTGGAGCACAGTGAATGACTGGTTGTGTTGAGAACTGGACCTGTCCCTGCACACAGAGTCTCTACACTTTCTTTCTTCCCTTTCCATATCTCACAAACGTCTGGGTTTCCCCATGCATACACAGAAATTTTCTCTTTTGGTGTCACTGCTGCGTGCCGCTATAACCCCACAGGCTCTGACCTGCTACACCCAGTTGGCACACAGCTATCATCCCTGTCAAATCACCACCTGCAAAGAGTTTGCAATATCTGAAAACTGAACTTTTTCCTGGCCTCACCTATTATGTGACCTTCCCAGCTTCTGAGCCCTTCAGCATCCATGTGGACCTACATCTCCCTCATTGTGAGTGTCTCTCCCCTCTCTGAATCTCCTCCAGGCAGTTTGTGGACTGTAGCCTCTGCAGCTGTCTGCAGGACTCAGAGATGGAGAAGGCAGGAGCAAATTACCTGCTTGCACAAAAGACTGCTGTAGCTGCAACACGACACAGATCTCTGCTGGTCGATTCCAAAGCTGCAAAGCATCTAGTAAGGGCAGTTCTGCTGTCTGCAGCTTTGCAGTGGTGTGGAGATGTTTGAGACATGGCTGCTATGCTGTGCTACAGCCCCCAGTGTTGTCAGTAGCAGTGTGAGCAGTTCCAGAGGCTCAGAGCACCAGGGCAGGTGATCCCTAAGCAAGGTGAAGGGTGTGAAAACAAATGCAGCCTCTGAAGGACCAAGTCCATAAGTGACCTTGTATTGCTGTACATGCTGGCAGGTGGGAGCACTGGTTCAGTGCTGGTAGAGGTGGTGCAGGGCTTCAGAGGCACTTATTCAGGCTGGACTGATTGCAGGAACATAAAACCTGCTTAGACCTGAGGTTCTCGTCTCCACCATGGAAATCTGATCCTGCTGAGCAGATCAGTGCTGCTTGCAGGGAGGAGCTCCTGTTGTGGTGAGGACAGCAAAAAAGGGACAAAAAACTCACCCAGCCCAACAAAAAAAGGGAGACAAAGTGTTTAAAAGGAGAAGAAACTTAGGGTCTCTTGGCAGGAAGGAGAATGATGGCAAGCTGGGCAGTGAAAATCCCAGGCAGGATGACCCATTTGTGGAGGGGCTGAACAGCAGATAATACAGTGGACAGACAGGTGGGCTTCTGGAGCCCTTACCTGGACACCACAATGCTGGGGCTTCCCCAGCCACCCTGCTGTGGTGCCACTAACCCTCTGCTGCAGCAGTCCCTGTGCTATCTGTCTCTGTTGACAGCTTCTCTGAATGAAAGGCTTTTGAGGATGGACATCCTCTTGTCCTCTGGCAATCATGCTTTTACAGGCAAGACCCAGTGGCTTTTACAGCCCTCTCTCACATGCACATTTGGAGAATCAGCCTTTACTTCACCCATCATACTTGATCTGTGGTGTTTCTATCAGCTGACCCACACAGCACTAGGTCTGGGCAAATCCTCTGGGGGCTAAGCTGTAGAGGAGCCATATAGGGCAGGCCTATATCATAGGCCCTAGCCTCCTGCCTTCTGTAGCACCCAAGGTTTTCTGTACGGTCTCCTCCCTGAGCCCCAACCCAAAGTTTCCTACTTTCTCTGGAGGCTGGGTAAGGTGATAGCCCAAGAGCAAAGAGCCACATCACACAGTCTTCTGGCACAGCTTCAAAGCAGCCTGAAATCTTCTGCATTAAAAACAAAATATTTGTTCCTAAGGGTTTTTGTATTTTGCTTTGTTTTTTCTTTTTCATTCCCCAACACTACTCAGCTACAAAGGCTGATTCCTGGTTAGGAAGGAGCAGCTATGGAGAAGCCCAACTTGAGAGATGCTGCACTGGAGGCAACCTATTGATGGGATGGGATAAACCACTGTGCTCTCTAGCTCAGTATTTATAGAACGGTTAGAGTTGGAGGGGACCTTAAAGATCATCCGGTTGAACCCCCTTGCCATGGGCAGGGACACCTCTCACTAGAGCAGATTGCTCAAAGCCTCATCCAGCCTGGTCTTGGACACTGCCGGGGATGGGGCATCCACAGCTTCTCTGGGCAACCTGTTCCAGTACCTCATCACCCTCACAGGAAAGAATTTCTTCCAAGTATCTAACCTAAATCTACCCTCTTCTAATTTAAAATTGTTACGCCCTATCCTATCACTACACTTCCTGACAAAGGAAGCTCTCCTGTAGGCCCCTGGCCCATAGACATGAGGGGAACTGGGACAGCACATCACAGCAAGAACAAAGAAATAAATCTCAGAGCATGGGAGGGCACATGTGGATTCCATTTAGCATGTTCTCTCGCTGTGCCATTAAGAGCATGATGTGGCATACGCCTTGCATCTAGGAAAACAATAGGAAGGCCCTGGCATGAACATGTGCAAGAGTCCTTTTGCAGTCTGCCCTGAATAATGTTAGTGATTGATTAAGTCTATTGAAGCTGCTACCACCATTGTCCTTGGTGGAAGAGCTAACCTGAACAGATGTCACAGAAAGGAAAGCTTCAAAGCCAGGGAAGAAAGCCCAAGCCTGGGAGGAAAGGGACTGCAGGAGAGGGAAGGGCTTTACTGAAGAGTTATGAACAGAGACTGGAGCAGGTAAACCAATTGTAGCTGTGGAGGAAAGGTCTGAGACTAGCAGAGAAGGAATAACTGACCCTGGCTCAAGTGTGTGCGCACATGCCATTTGAACATGTCTCTGAAGTAAGATCATCTCCATTGCTCTGAGAAGCAGGAGCTGAGGTGACCAGCAGCTCTTAGGATCCCTCTGGCCTACGTACATGCAGCATCTGTGACCTGCAAAGCTCAGCCCTCTGCATGCAGTAGCTTGCATGATTCCTCCTTCCAGCATGCCTTCACCTTGAGGGGTCTTGCCAGTTGGGTCGGGCAGGCAGCTCATGAACACAGAGATTGCTCTGGAAGCAGGATTTTGGCTCGCACCCAGAATGTGGCTTACTTTTGAGTCTAAAAATACATAACTAAGCATAAATAAATAGCATTCCCTTCTCTGCTTTTCTTACTAGCATCTAGGTGCCTTCAGATGCAGCCAGTTAAAGTCCTTGCAAGACACTGGCAACAGAAGTAATAAGCTGGCTGTAGAGAAGCAGCCTAGACCCTTTTGTAATACCTCAGAGCTCCCTCTAGTCCTTCATTTATCTTCCTGAGTTACAACTGAGAGCTCTGAAAATGAAAGCACACAGCTGCACCAGAAGACAGGAAACTTAATTTCTTATGGAGAAAGGGGAGGGTCCAAATGATGGATTTAAAACCATGTGATTATTTCCACCCCTGAAACTTGGCTTGTATTTGAGGGTCTTCCAGGGCCTGTGAGGCTTTGGGGCTTGGTGAATAATTTTTTGACAGTGTGTTTCTGCTAGAAAATGCTGATTCACAAGGCTCTTTTTGTTTGGCAGGAGCATACTCAATTGGATAAATCTGTTATTGGGACTTGGGCATGTTAAATATTTGCTTGGTAGGTTAGGAAAACAGTTAGCAGCTGCTGTGTTGCCCCTCACCTTGGATCCCAGCCTCCTGCCTTGGAGCCCAGGAGCTGTAGCCAGACCAGGAAACATCTTTTCTAGTATCTAAAGGGCAACCCTCCCTTAGGAATTTTAAAAATGAAGCGTTTTAAATGTTTCATTTGGCGGAGCCAGAGGGGCTCCAAATGGTGGAACAAGAGGGATTTCAGAGCCTCCAATGGATACTGATGCCTCTTAGATGAACCCCCGCAAGTATCTGTGTGCTGCCTCCTCATCTGATGTGATGCAGGGTAAGAAGGGTTCACTCGCACCTCTGTCAGTGATGCCTGTCTGCATGCTTTGTATTCATGGATACACAAGGAAAGGCAGTTAACACTGCTAGTATCTTGCAGCAGAGAAAAAGGCCAAGGGGGAAAGACTTCTTAGCCTGATTGAAGGCGTGGAAATGACAGTAAGTTAGAAAGAGGGAAGTACCTGGGTTCTGACTGTGCTGAGCACCTCTGCTTAGGTGCGGAAACAAAGCACCTCTGGGCTTGTCCAGCACTCCATGCATAGGAGAGGACTGTGAAGTCACAGGAGACATAGGAAACAAGCAAAAAGGCTGTTGCTGGAAACACTGGGTGGATGTTTGGCTGTAAAACCTGTGTGAGTCAGGCCTCATCAGAGCCAGTTAGCTGATGGGTGAGAGGCGGGGAGGAAGCCAGCAGTGGACAGCAGGATGTAGAATAGGTGCAAACAGCAGCACCAAAACCTCTTCTCCTTCAGACTCTGGAGCCTTTGGGGGGCTATAAGCGAATCTGCTTCTGGGGCATATATAAAGGAAGATTGACATCGTAGCAGCTTGGACATGCCAGACTGGTATCAAATCTGTATAGCAGTGATGGGCAGGAGCAGCTCTGTGGCAACTCACGAAATAACTCAGCTGTTCCAAACAGTTCTGGGGCAGTATCTATAATTGAAGAGCTCTGGGAGGTTTGCAGGCTTGTGGTTCTTCACCAATTAGGACTAAAAGGCTCCATTTATTAACAACTGGCTTGTTTAAATAACAACTCACATCAAGTGCTTTGGCTGTGCACTTGTCTGAGCACTGAGAAACTTGAGCACTGTCTGGGCTGCTGTGTAGTGCCTTGTGTGTGCCTCTCTCTGCAGCCCCTGTGCCAACCCCACTGCCCCCTGCTCTGCTCCAGTGCCCTGCTGGGGTGCATCGATCAATCCCTGCCCCCTACCCTCATTCCCACCGGACTGCCTTCCTGCCTGCACACACACAGACCCATGGCACTTCCACCTCCTGGTAATGTGCTCACACTTCTGTGCATCAATTAGGCTGCTTTTTGGAGGAAAAGTGGATTTTGCATTCAGTGCTGGTACTGGAGGGACAGTGCATTGGATTTTGATGGAAGAGATGATGTGTCAGGTTTTGCTTTCTTCTTCCCTAGTGCTCCTGGGACACACTCATGCAGTGCTGTTCCTGCTGAACACATTTTCCCACTCTTGCATGTCTTCTCTTTGCTTCCATNAAAAGAAAAGAAAAAGAAAGGGAAGCCATAACTTTTCCAGCAAAACTTTTACCAGATCGTGTTCTGATTTGACTACGATCCACATAGATGGAGTTCCTGCTATATGTTTCTCAGACCAGACCAATAGTCTACAGCTAGGGGTGACTTCACCTGCTGCTCCACGTTCCTCAGACAGGACTTTGTTGCAGGTTCATTGCTGAGGCTTTTGTTAAGCTTGTGCAGACCCAGCTGAGGAATGGTTTCTCACCCAGTACCAGGAATCACCACAACATCCTGCATTTGTGAAGGCAATATCTGGAACTTGAAAGAAGAGGCACATGTCAGACATATATAGGGATGCTGAGCCAGGGCAGGGCTCTCTTTGCCACAGCACAGCCTTGGAGCCTTCCTTCTGCTTTGTGAGCACCCGCAACAGGTTGCAGTCAATGCAATCTGCTGTCGGGCACAGGAGATCTGCGGGTGGGGGGAGATGCAAGGCGAAGCTGGGATGGAGAGAAGAAGCTGTGTCTGTCAGCTTTCCTGCCAGAGGGGGAAGAGGTGGGAGATTCTAGTTGCCAGACCTCTGTAGGAGTTTGCAAGGTGCAATGTACTCTGTGCCTGGCCATCGTCACAGTCCTTGGGTCCCCTTGGTCTTCGTTCCTACAACAGACTCCTCATTTAACTGTGTGCACCTCCTTTTCTGGTGTTTTATAGAGTGTCTGGTCCTACTAGGGATGGATGGGGGAACCTCTTCAAATGGAATCCCAGTGCTCAAGGAATAGCCATTCCCAAGGATGCTCTGGTTTCCCTGCTTTTCTGGATGGATGCAGCCCTCAGTGCTATGCTTTCTGCAGCATGTTCCTGGTTTGTCTCAAATGCCGAAAACCTATTGGCATGAGAGGAACTGTGTGAATATGAGGACCGCTGACTCCCAGGCCCATTGTACAACCCACTGTCCAGCCTTTCCACGCACAGGCTCTTCAGTGAGCACAGCAGTCTCGTTGCTGTCTTCTGGGTATCCCATAACACGTTCCAGCAAAATCAAAGTCTTATGGTGAGCTCCATAGGCTCAACCCTCTGCTAGCTCTGCTACTCTACCTCTCCCTCTGCTGCATCCTGAGCCTCTCCAGTGTGCAAGGTGCATTTTGGTATATCCTATGCTCTCAGGCCCTGGGGAACAAAAAGGGAACTGAAGTTTATTGATAGAACTAGTGAAGGATTTCTTTTTATCTCCTTGAGCTGAAGGGAGGGAACGAGAGAGTGAGACAGACAGAAAGGTCAAATTATCCTCTCTGGCTCTACTGATAACATTTCATTCATCTGTGCAGAAGATGAATGTGCTTAACATCCTTCAGACTGTCTGCTGCTAAGTCTGCTGCCTCTTCAAACTAAACTCCCAAATTCCTTTGCTCTGTATGCCAGTCCCTGGGACTGGTGATGCATCTGGGATTTAATATCAGTCATGATTTATATCTCTGCTGCCATATTCTCCAGTCCCTTTGGGGGATGGAGCTGGTTTGTGTGGCCGGTTTGAATTGCTCGTTGTGTTTGTGCTCTTAATCCAGGTGCTGTAGATCAGGTGCCTCCAAAGACAGCTTGTGCTTATAGATGCCAACAGCTGAAAGAAACAGAGAAACGAAGTAGTGTGAGAAGCATAGATGGTAAACAGCCTCATTTAGCTTGTGTTTATTTTGCAGGATGCTTGCTTTTCTAATTTATTTGGGGTAGAAGTTAGAGACTGCAGCTAGGACCTTACAGCTAGCAGTAACCCCAGAGACTGGTGAAAGTTGTTGAAGAAAGTTTCCTAGCTTTGCGTAGGATTTTATTAAAGTATCAGGCTTGGACTCTGGTGATTTCATGAAATCTCAGGGGGCTTTTAGAAAGTAAGCATCTAGATCTGGTTGTTGCAAAACAAGAAGGAAAACTTCCCTAAGCACATCCTGAATGAACAGCCTCAACTTGCCTTGGTTCAGCAGATGGCTGTTGTGATTACAGTGCAAATAATATGGGACTGTGACTTTTTTCTCAATGCTCTAGAGGCAGAAATAGAACATCTACAATCTACCCCTATCACATGTACGTCCCTGCACAAGTGAGAATATGTGAGCTGCGAGGGGAGCTGAGATACAATGCATCAGGCTGGCATGTGGCCAGAGCTTGGCCAGTGTGTGCCATTTATGGAGAATCCCCGTGGATGCCTTTATGCAAAGAAACCTGGCTTATATCTCTCCTCCTGAAAGGCAATAGCTCCCCTGATCCTTGCCTAGCAGTAAAATATCACTTCAAACCGAACAGACCTCGAAGGAACTCTCCAGCTCTTGACTGGATTCTCTGACTTGCTTGTGGCTACTGCCTGGGCTATTATGGCTGCACAGAAGAGGAAGAAATTTATGCAAGAGGGAAATTATTGTTTTCCAGCTCTGTAAGCTCATTTTTACACAGTCAGCACACAGGCTCCTGCATATACAAAACTAACAGCCTTCTGCAACTGGAACTAATTGTGTTCTTGTTGGCGATCTCTGAGGAGGTGCCAGAGGTGGAACAGACTGCCTCCTTCCCCGAGACAGTGATGTGGAAGAACTCAGGGGAGGAAGCTGCTCTGTACCTCTCTGCAAAACAGGATGTCATTCTCCAACATCAAGACTCAAATATTCCCTCCTGAAAAGCAGCAGGAATCACTCATATGTAGAAGAGGGGCTCCTGAGCTGTCACTGTTCACTTTTGTGTGGTGCCTGGTAAACAGAGACCTCTCTTTGGGTCCCCCAGAACAGGAGATGATTATGTTTTTAAGAGCATCTTTACAGTTTCCCTGTGAAGTACTTTTTACTTAGGCCCATCTCTCCTCACTTAGCTGCCAATCAAATAGAGAAAAGGCAGATGATCACTTTAATTGCCCTTTCTTCAGGCTGTGCTGCTGGGCTATATTTCCCAGAACCTCCGCTGTGGCCCTCTTGGACTCAGGCTGGTAGACCCAGAGAAACAGAGAAACAAGAAAATGGGCTGGGCTGAGCAAAGTGGTAGCTCCTGCTTGACACTGGGACTATCTTAAGCAATGGGACAGATGAGTTCATTTATCTCATGGAAGACATATCAACTGCCTGTTTCTTCCTTCTTCCTCTGAAAGTTGTGGTGGCCCCAAGTCTCTGGGGCTCTATCTGCAGGGTTGGGGGTGATGAGCCCCTGCTTTTTACGTCTGTCCAGTTGCTGGGGCCATGCTGAGCCTTGAGATAGAAATGCTCGGGAGTCTGGAGCACCCCACTCCTGCTAGGGAGGGAGTGTTCCTGCACCTGCAGCAAGTATAGCGTGTGGACCTATTTACAGCATCTTCACAGATATATTGGTTTTAGCACCAGGCCCCATGCCACTGGTGTCCTCTTTGGAGGAGCTGTTTATTGTCACCAGGTTAGTTGTGCCTTGGCCGGGGTAAGTGGAGCCTTTCAAAGCTCTCTAAGTGCTGGTGGTGGGTTTCTCTCTCTAAGGACGGATGCCTACCACAATGCCAGGCTCCCCTTGTAGCCATAGGAGACAAAGAGCATGATTTATCTCATCCTAACATATCTATCTCAAATAGACTAAAGAATCACAATGTAAAAGTAACTGTCTCTCCTTTGACTACAAACGGGTCTAGATCCCTTTCCTATGTTATGCTTTTATCTGTGCTTAGATATGAAAAATTACAGGGCATTAATCACACCTGGGTATCCAGCTCTCTCACACCAGAAGTGAATTTCCTGCTACCTCTATTGCTCTCATCTCCAAACGAGGGTATGATCTTTGCCTCCTAAGGAAAGCTTTGTGGGCAAAATATCCCAGGCTGAGCTCTTCTATATGCACTGTGAATGACTAGTTGGCTGCTGCAAGCGGTATAAAGCATGGATCTGCTGACAACAAAGAGACATCTGGAGGTAAAAAAGTCACCCTGCCCCAGTTGACAACTTTTTCTGAAGACTGGGCCAGCCTGGGACCTGTGGGTTGTAGGGTTTTTTGCCTGTCTCTGTTGGGACCTCCTGGCAGTCCAAGATGTAATTGGTCTGAGGTGTGAGAGGTTACCCTGCTTCTGCACACCTCAGTGGCTTTTTGTGTCAAATGCAGCTTCTCTTAATTACATCCTTGCTTGTTGGACAGACCTCTCTTGAGCTCCCTCTTTCTTTTGGCCTCCTGTAACCTTGTTTTGGGCATGAAAATACAGGGCCTGAATTCATAGGCCTATTCAGAATGTTTTCTGTTGTTTCTTTCTTTGCCCCTGGAGTTTTTTGTGGTGTCTGGTCCCTTTTACCTGCCTGGGCATTATCGTAGGCTGGGCCAACCTACCTGTTTCTTCCTCTTCTGCACACTCTACCCTCCAAGTCTTCCTGCTTCTTTTCTACTCTTATAGTTTTCTTGTTCTTTGCCAAAGTCAATGTGGGATCAGTCTGGAAGGAGGAGCTCTGTACTCCTTGTCACTTAGGCCCACAGTGATGCTACCTCTTATAAATTCTCTGGAAGTGTCCTGAATTTCTCAGTGCCATTCTTCTGAAGGACTTGGCAGCTCCTCCAGTTCTTGATAATGCTGGCTAAATCTCTCGTATATCACATTATACCTCCCAATAAATTGAGCATCAAAGGCTTTCTTCACTTTCTTGGAATATATTTTTTTCTTCCTTCCTTCCTGGGAATGTCGGCAGTGTTTCAATCAGTACCTTGGGCCAAAAGCTTACTTGAAGCCCTGTGCCTCCCAGATGAGACCTGTTGTTCCCTGAAATGCCCATGCCTTCCCAGCTAACTATTTCAGGTTTCTGGGACTCTGCCATTAAACATCCCATGCTCTGAAGTCATTACAAAGAGTGCAGGCGTTGTCAACGTTATTAAAAGAGCAAGTTATGCATAAGCAGCAGCTTTTCTGAGACTGTAACCTAGAGGTGTGTGTTCCTGTTACTGGCTGCCTGTGGGCAAAGTTTGATGATCAGGGCTGGCCAGTCTGCCTAAACTTTCCCACATCAGGTCGAGATCTGCTAGCGATAGCCACAAAGCCCATGCTACTTACCAAGGAGTGGTGATGGGGAAGGAACGACTGTGAATATCACACACATCTTTTCACTTTGGTCTTTGCTAATGCTGCTTTGGTACATAAAACTCAGGCAAAGGTGAAAGGCTTATATGTGACTGTGCAAGACGGAGGCAGAGGACCATCCTTGTTTGGCGAAATCAACTCCTGCCCGCAGCTCTCTTCTAGCAGGACCTAGGCGTGTGAGTCTCCTGGTGAAAGCGTAAGCACTCTCTTCCACACCAGTTCCTCTCACTCCCTACCAAGATCTGCTCCTGTCTTCCTTCTCTTCTCTTGAGCTTTTTCCTTCTTTGGTTACCTTTAATTAATTTTAGTGGCAGATGCTTAGTTTATCTTTCCTCAGCCCTTTTTCTCCTCTCTAGTTTAACACTGTTTCTGGGCTGAGTTCTGTGTCATCTCTTCATCCATTCCCTTGCTTTGTGGACTGTGGTCTCTGTGGATCTTTGTCCTCATACGGGATATTTTTGTTTCACACTCAACAAGTAAAATAAAGTTGTGCTTTCTCTTTATCCCTCCATGTTTCCTGCTCCCTTGACTCAGGCCTTTGCAGTCAGGTTGCTGCTGCCTGGTGGGCACCAATGAGCACAAACTCCTAAGGCAAAACATCTGTTGCCAGGATGATCTGCCAGGAAGAGGCATAGCTGTGTCCTATTGCCTCTCCTGGACCTGACTTCTCACCAAGCACTGGGTGCATTGCAAACATCAGTTCTTGTCTGTGTTCCCTCTGGGAAACAAATGCATATAGGGCAAATGTGGTCCTTTTTGATCAAGAATAAGTGTATTTTCTCTGGCCTTTTTCCCTGCTACTGAATGAGCTAGTCTTAGCAGTAGCTACTCCTAAACAAAAAGCCTGCAAATAAAGAAACCATCTGTATCCTCTGAAGAGCCTCCCTGAGTGATGCTTGCTGGGTGGATGGTGCTCAATGTGCGGGGGAGAGAGTGTTGGCGTTTCTCTCTCATGTTCAAACCCTGTTCTCCCCACCGCCAGACAGACTGGGACAAAACTCTGCCTAATTAATCTTCATAGAAAGAATTCTTGTCTCCAGACACTACATTCTGTATTTACCTGATGACAAAGTCCCCAGTACGATTTCTTAATTACAGACCTGTTCCATGGAAATTAATTTGTTGGAAAAGGGAAGGGGATAAGACAAATCCTTGAAGAGCAGGTAAGAAATTGAGACCAAATCTTTTAAATATTGGGAGGGTTAGTGCAATCTGGAAATCTAGGCAGAGTGTTTCTTCTTGTTCACCTACAGGAGACACTGGAGAAAACCCAGACTTGAGGTTAGTGACTGCATCTACTTTTCCTCCCAAAGACCTCAATACTATGTCTGAAATTACCGTGACCGTGGCATGCTCCCCTGCTTTCCTGGTGAAGCAGGGAGCTGTCAAGCATGCTGCTGTCTGTGTTGTCCACAGCTTGTCCCCTGAGGCAGGAAAATGGACAAAGACCAAGGCAATATGGGGACCATGCCGTGCTCATGACTGCCTCAGAAGCCTCTGCATCTTCAGTGCCAGCACACTGGAGCTGTCTCCTGAAATGGCAGGAAAGGCTTAGCAGAGGCTGAAGGCCCTGGGTACTTAATCTCCAGGCTAGTGTTCCATCCTGTACTTTGAGCCAACAGGATCTACAGAGGTTACAGCTCACTCTACATGCTTACATCACTCCAGAGGGCTGAGACCAACCATCTGTGTCCATCTCTTCTCCTCAATTTGTCCTGTCTGATGGATTTATCCGTTAGAGAATCCCAGCTTTCCTGATACACTTCAAAATTTTTCATCAAGTTTCAGAGAGGCTTTATTGAGGATTTGTGCTATCTTCAAATATACTCTTCATTTGCTCTTCAATTTTCAGCTTTTTAATGCGGCAGGGGAAAAGCCTTCTCTCTCTTTTCTGCCTTATCACTTAACTGGCCAAAGAGCAGGAGGACAAGAGTTGGTTATTTCCTCCCCCTGATCTATTCTTTTCCTCCTACTTGTCTTATGGTGGATTTAAACAAGTGGTCTGTGGAGAGAAATCACGACGGACTTTGTCGAGTCGAGGGTAAGTTGCTGTGGGTGCACTTACCCCTGCTGTCAGCTCTATTCCAGGGCTTACAAGGATGTTGGGGGGTGCTGCCATTGTGTCAACCTCTGCAACTGTGCTCCTTGTGCAGGGCATGGTTCAGAGGTGAAGCAAGGACACAAGCTGCCTGAACTTATCCTGGTTACTGCAGAAAAAGGGGCTGGGATCTGAAGGTGTCTCTTTTTCCTTGCAGTCCATAGAGAAATATTGAAATATTGGTGTTTGATTGATGGATGGAGGCCCTATGATCTAAGTACCCTCTCCTGCACCACACCCATTCCTGCTTTAGTGTCCTGGTGGTCCTCATGCTGATCAGGCAATGGTCATTTTGCTCCCAATCAGTGGCTTTGCAATGGGTTGCTTTGTTTCCAAGGTCTTACTTTGCTTATAACAGGACATTTTTCATAGACAGTTCTTTGAACAGGAACTGGCAAATGGCGGAAGTAATTTCAGATGAAGGAGGAAAGAAGGTGGAAAGAGAGAAAGGGTACTCTGGCATTATCTAAATTAGTCCTTCTGGAATTAGATGAGAAAGCCAGATTAGATGCTTCATGTGATGTGTAGTTAGCACCCCCCAGATTGTAAAGGGCCCTTCTCCATTTTGTCAGCAAAGAAAACCTTAAAAAGTCCAGGGGGAATATATGCTTACTGTCTACACAGGATGAGGAGCTCCCTCCCTCTTTCCCTGCATCACTGCAACACCCTGCTTCCCCTTGGGAATTGCCTCCCCATGCTGACCAGCCCTGCCACTGCTGTGAGATCTGACAAGATCAGAGTCGAGGTGGTTTGGCTGCAGGCAGAATAATTCTTCCTTTTATGGCAATTCTTCTGCTTCTCCCCCGACAACGGCCTTCAGATCCCTGCTTAGTAACAGAGAAGGTTTTTCTCCTTCTCCAGGCTCTACAATCTCACCCACGTAGAAACCATCTTGCCTTCTGCAAAGAGCCAGCCAGCCCTCCCAGGTCTCTTGCTGCAAGGAACTTCCAGCTGTCGGAGAGGTGGATGGGATGTGCATGAGGAAGGTATCCTTCCAGGGTCCTCTACCCATGGCTGCTAATGTTACTGGTGTGAAGACTGAGGTATGAGTCTGGGAACTGCCGAGTGGGACAAGGAAAAGATTTTTCCAAGCTCCCAGATCACTTCAGTGCAATATTTTGCTGCTGCAGAATTTGACCAGCTAATTGTAGAATTTGGTGGTAGCTACATCTAAGATTAAAGTTTTCTTGCAGAATATGCCAGTAGTATGTACACCACCAATGATATCTATGCTCATTGAGCCAAGGAGGATTCAGTTTCCCATCTGGCAGCGTCTTCACCCTATTTGTTCTTTCACACTATGGTGACGCTCTCCATCATTCTGCCAATTTTCCTTTAGGCTGAGTGAAGATTTTATGCTATAGATTCAGACTTTTGCATTTAAGCACCCTCCCCTCCACCTCCACCCCAAAATAATACTCATTAAACAACAACAAAAAAATCTAACAGGGAAGGGATCAGCCCTGCCTACGTAGGACTGGAAAAGCTGTTGTGATTTCAGTTGAATGAAATCATAGATGAGCTGGGGTAATCCAGGACAAAGGAGCAGCTGTGATTCTGCAGAACTTCAGCCCTGCTGGGTCTCCATAGCAGGCATCTGCCCTTGGAGCAGCAGCTATGGCTGGGCTGTGCAGCACAGGGAGGAGAGGGGTTTCTGGCACGGGAAGGGTCTGCGAGTGAAAGCTACAGACAGCAGCTCTGGTGACTGCTGTGCCCTGCAAGGCTGAGATCAGGAGACTGCTCAGTTCTAATTTGCTGCACCAGTGAAAATACTGGTTGGCTGCAAGACCCTACCAGGCTTCCAGTCTGCTTGCTGGAAGCACTGGTCCAGGAATCAGTTCTGAGCTTCAGAGGACAGGAGTGAGGCAGGGTGGCAGGTGTTGGGTTTTGGGGAGGGAATGTAGCTTTCTAATCTGATGCAGACAGATTTAGGTTTAGCACCGACTCAGAGAGAAGGCAGCGTGTACTAATTCAACTGTGAGATATTCTTTCATGTTGCTTGTATTTGAGCTCTGGCAAGATCAGAGCTTGAGGGGGAAGGGTGCACTCGGCTTAGGTAGGGCTGTTCCCTGGGGCTCGGATGAGGAGTAGATAGGCTGATCCATTCTGCTGTTTGACTTGTCCTCCAGGCCAAACAGAAAACTCTAGAGATCTGAGTTTCTATTTATTTGGCAGCAGCGTTTGCTTTGCAAGTTCCCTGCCCACACATCACTGCCAGCATGGATGTCCTCTCCTAGCTGTAGAAAAAGCCACTGTTGGGGTGTAAAGGCAGTTTGGTGACATGTTATCTCTACTAAAGGCTCTATATCAGTAATACCTCCAGGGCAGAAGTCAGTGCCTCTGAACACACTTACGGAACTCTGTATGATGTAACATTTTGCTAAGTGTCTGCTCAGATATCTCTGTACAGCACTGCGTGAGAGTTACCCTTGGATTCATCTGGGATGGTGTTTCTGTGTCCCTTAAGTGGAATTAGAAAGTCCTTTTGCACACAGGTCACCAAACAAGCTCTCATGACAGTGTCCTAGGCTGGCTTGTAACAGCAGCTGTAGAGGGCAGGTTCTTGGTGTCAAGTGCTGTAATGCTGTTCCTCCTCTTTGATCGTGTTCCCAGGAAGCTCACATTTAACACAGCTCCATCTTACATGTGTATGGCATGCCATCTTACATGTATGCCCTTCTAAATAGCAGCTTCAGGAATCACTTTGGGGTTTTTGCCCTGCAAACTCAGACCCAAATTCATGATCTCACTTTAGCTCCATCCCGAGGAAGACTGGCTTAAATTGCTCCTTCCTCTTCAGGAATATGTGGCCTGAAACAATGCCAAGCAGTACTCCGCCGGTTACTCAGCCACCCCTTACTCAACTGTTCATGATTCAACAGACTGTCGAACAAATTTGTCTCATCTTTTTCCAGGTCTTTGTACTGTCATCCCTTGTTGCCCTCACTGAAATGCAGGGAAGCTTTACATGCAGACCATTGTTGACCCTGGGCACACCAAATCAGAGCCAATTACTAAGTATCAGAAAAAAGAGATGGATTGAATTTGGATCTCAGTGTTGCACACCTCCACACACATGCCCCTTGCATTTGCAGCTGTGTAGAGAATAGTATCCGATTCTGGTCCATATCTGGGTTGTGACATCCCTCAGAGGACATTACAGACGTTTTGCAGTGCCAGTAGGGTGGATATATGGTGCTTTTCATGGTGGGGCTGCAAACTGAATGGGTTTCACATTCCAGATTTTTCATTTTGATCATACAGGATAGACATGTGTGAAACATCAGAGATGACAAATGTTTTTTAATTCTATAGGCAAGCTGGGTCAAAGCCTCTTACTCTTTTCCCAGTGCATAAAAACAAAGGGAATAGAGTATTAAAACCAGTATGAAATCTACGTAAGTAAAAAGGAAGTGGACTATTGTGGAAAGAAAGGAACAGTTAGGTGAAAAAGCCCGGAGATCCAAAGAAGGAGGTCAGTAAGATTCAGGGAAAAAAAAAAAAAAACTGTGTTAGATTTGCTCTGATCCTTTCTGAAGCCCCAGGATTCATGGAAAAGTTTATCAGTACTTGCATAAAAAATAAATCATTCTTATTCTGCTGTGGCTCAGGGTTACTTCTGAATGGTTTCACTCTGTACACAGCAAGCTTGATGGAAACAGTTTGTAGGGTTTTTCATAAGGCCTAGACTTACGTCATCTAATGTTAGATCCTTTAATATTATACTTATATACTGTAGGGCCTTCTTATAATGAATGGGGAGACCAATCAGGCAAATGGCTTTCTTTCACTTTCCCTATTGATTGCAAAGGCAGGCAGTGCGACTGAGTTTCGAACTCTGGCAGATGTATTTGGGTTCAAATGTCTTCTCTGTGCATGTGAGGTTTCAAAAGGTGGGAGAGGTCTTTGGGCAGAAACCTGAAAAGAAGCTGAAAAGAGAGGGGGAATAGTAATGCATTTTTCTGAAGCACCCAGATTTCACTTGCTCTGGGACCAGGAAAGCTGTTCAGGTGGCCCATGTGCTTGTGTCTGCAGCAGACAGGAGAGTGCCAGATACCATGGGCCACCAGCTCCTGTAAAATGTATGTCATGATGCTTTGCTCTGGCACTTAGAAGAGGTCCCAGAAAATACCCTGACTCATTCAGAAATACCCCCACGCGTTCCCAGCATGGCAGGAAGGAATGAGAGGGAATGGGCTCCTGGAGCTGGCTTTGTATGCTTCTCCTTTTCGGTGTCATCCCTCTTGCACCCAATGTGTCCTTTGCTGTAAATTCATGAGGTGCAGGGCCAGGGCCGGGGGTGCGATGCAGAAGCTCACAGATTCCTCACTTTCTCTATGTCTCTTCTCTCTCTTCTCTTCTCTTCT
>VXBW01007739.1:0-56281 GCA_013400375.1 Thinocorus orbignyianus | reverse complement strand
CTTCTCTTCTCTTCTCTTCTCTTCTCTTCTCTTCTCTTCTCTTCTCTTCTCTTCTCTTCTCTCTGTCTTTTTTTCTTTTCTTCCTTTTTCCCTGTTGGCAGCAAAATAATGTCTTGTCTCTGAGCAACATTCACGGTGTATAATTTACAGCCTATAAATAGATCACTGTTATTAACAAGAAATATATATATATGGCATACACACATTTTATTCGCTTTCTAAGCATTAACCAAACCATTGCAGACAGAGAGGAGCCTCTCACAGTGTGAGGTGTGTGGCATTCAGCTGAATGGCCAGGTCTCTTTCTCCTGTGATTTCTCATTCAACTCATTCCACTCCATCTCTACATCCTCTGCTTCCCTTCAGCTTTTCCTTTCCCCTGTCTTTGCCCCCCACCACAAAGTCCCCTCCCTGCCATCTGGAGCCACCACCTGTCTCCACCGCTGTGCTCTCTGCTCCTTCTCCCTGTGCTCCCAGCTGGTTCTCCAACCTTGGCCAACCCAGAGACAAGCTCCTACTTGACCAGAAAAGCACAAAAGTGAGAGAGGGGGAGAGAATAAAACCTGGACACAAAAGCAAGCAGGCAGAAGGACTTGCAGCCAGGAGCCACATGTAAAGCACCAAAGCATGGAGGCTGAACACCAAATCCATATTTCCTGATGTCTCATGCTTCAGACACATACTTTGCTTTCCTTACAGCAGTGCTCTCTCCTGCAGGTGATCTCCCGTGTCATGGACCTGGCTTGGCTGTGTAAAATCTCTGGGCAAACATGATAAGAGCATTAGTGCCTCTGCTTCAACCTGCTCCCTGGTGTCTTCCACTCTGTAGGCACGGCTGACCCACCTTGGATCCATGGGAGACCTTTCCTTCTTGCTCTATAGCTCTTCCAGGAGCTTTGTTTTCTCTCTCTCTGTTTCTTTCTCTCATTCCTTATCCACTACTACTACCAACCTCTGTGCTTTCCCTAAAACCAGCCACTTCTCCCCAGGCCATGAGGGAAGCCCTGTTGAGGCCAGGTTGTGATGCTGGGGGTGAGCAGGCAGAGGCGGGGCTATTGAGGAAGAGGAGAGTGTTTCAATATCATGGACTGTGTGGTGGCCCCTAGGGTCAACTGACGATCTGCTGGCATGTGGAGAGGACATCTGGGAGAGAAATGCAGAATTTGGTGGACTGGCCTGGGGGTGGAATGTAAAACCCATTCACGGGATAATCTCTGCAAGGTGACTGCCAGTGGGGTCAATAAAGGCAATGGAGGTGGATGTTCCATTTTGCAAGACCTAAAGGAGGGATGGAACCACCGAGGCACTGAGGAATAGGACCAACAGTCCCTTGCATTTTCACAATGCTTTGCATGGCTGTGGGATGTATGCTGCACCCCACAACATCCTTGTCAGCCATCAGGAGCTCATCATGTATTGTGAACCAAGTGGAACCCCGGCCCTGCAGGCTTCTATATGACCCCAGGCTTTACACCACTGGAGTGAGCTTTGCTCTGTCTGCAGGAATTTGGGAGCTGAGTGCCCACCTGGAAGCAAACTGTTGTGTAGCCTCTTCTCAGTCCCATGCAGCCCCTGGGGCAGGTTTGTGACACCAAGAGGTGCTTGCCTGTCCCCAGAACCTGCTCCTCTCTGAAGAGGTGCAGGCAGTTGAGTCACAGCGGTGCAGCCCAGTGCCGGGTGGCAGAGATATGGGTGCCCATCTTCTCCCTGTCAGGAGGTGCGCTCTGTGCAGCTGGACGTGTTGGGGTGGTGCTGGCATGGGGGGCAGCTGCAGGGGGCCAAATTGAATGGCCAGTCCAAGGCAACTACATCAGTGCAGCACAAGACTGCAGAGCCCTTGGAGATTTCGGTTACTGTTTTTTTTCTAAATAATTTCCTGGAAGTTTGTAAGGCTTTCACAATATGAGGAGGAGTTTGTTTTTTTTTATTATTTTGTTTTGTTTTGTTTTGTTTTGTTTTGTTTTGTTTTGTTTGCATGCGTTACACATGTATACTGTATGTGTGTTATACAGTTGTGTATTGCTCTGAGTTACAGGTTTTGGCATCCTGGAGTCTTGCCCTGAGCTGCCTTTCTGGGCTCTTGAATTTTAATGCAGAAAAAAATTCTTGTGGAATAGCTGCCAGGAATAACATATTGAGTCACTGTTAACGTGGACCCTCCTCTCCACCCCCAAACACATTGGCACATGTTCCAGAGGAAGGAAAGAAACCACAGTCCTGAGGCCAGGCCCTTCATCTTTGCAAGTGGCCATGGAGGGAAAACAACCCTGCTGCTGGGTACTGGGCATGGCAGGAGACCTGGAGGTGCATTCCTACCTCCTCCTGAAGCCTAGGGTTTTGGAGCTCTGACATGCACCTTTTTCACCCTGCAAGCCGAGGCTGGACTCTAAAACATATCAAGAGATCTGGAGATCTGGAACCTGTTCAAAGGGGCTGTGAAAAATTACACTAAGAGCACATTCAAAAAAATAAAACAAAAGGTCTGAAGTGCCAAGCAATTACAGTGGCAGTCCAACACGGGTTGGTCTGGATTCCCATCTGGAGACTGGCCTAGAGATACCCTTTTCCATCTATCCTAAGATCATTCTGGCCTTTTGACTTGGTATAGATTTATTGTCTTTCACATTTAGTCAACTGCCTCGGCTTTCAAATGTCAGCCCTGGCTCCTCTATTGTGTGCAGCAGTAAATCTTGTGAGAGGGTAAGGTATTCAGAAAGCAATAATGCCTGGGTTCAGAGAAGTGTCCCATCTGTGACAAGTTTAGACATGCTTTTAACAATTTAGTGATGTGTATCCCTACACTGGGCTGTATGTGTGTGCTTTGCTTGTGTTTCTGCTTTTCAGATGCCAGGGAAAACTCATCCAGCGGTGTTATATGTAATACTTTGTTTTCCCACAGAGGGGCTGCTTTATTTGACTAAGGGCAGATATTAATGTGCAGTACAGATACCGCAGCATCTTCTGTTACTGTTCATCGCTGGGCTACGGTAACTAATTGTGTGGATGTTAATAGCTCATCGCAGATAGGAGAAAACATCTCAGTTATCATCACCATGAAGGTGCATCTGCACAGCTTTTCCTCTGGCCAGAGAAGCTTGATACAGCCAGACTTGGTCCAGTGCCGCCAAATATAACTGCATTTCTGCTAAGGTTAACAGACTAGGTAGCTTGCAAAAGAGCCTTTTTTTTTTTGTTCCAAAAAAGCAAGGGGCTGCTCTGCTGGCTGCTGGACTTTTGCAGGGGGATCTGCTGCAGTCACCCGGACCCACCATGCTGCATGCCTTAACTGGACTGAAAACTATGCTGTCTGTTGAAATCAAACAGCTCCCACCACAGGCTGTCTAGAAGACCCCTACCTGACATTTACCAGTCTGCCAGTCATCCCACCCGTGTGTGAGTCCATCTGGCTACACCCTCACTATCCCAGTGGCACATAACAGATAGGTAGATAAAATCTCTTCAGAAAATACAATTAACTGGTCAAAATCAAGAGAACTTTACTGTCTGGAAGCATTAAAAGTAAATCAATGGGAGTCCTAATGTTCCAGACAAGCTATTTTACTTCTGAAGGCTGCGGGCCATGCAGGGAGATCATTAACATTCCTGGGTGACAAGTTGACAAATGCAGAATTGACAAATTCCAGCCTTGAGCCTTGGTTTTGCATCCAAGAGGTGACATTCAGGTGGGAACAAGGAGAAGAGGGGTCTTAAACCCATTGGAAAGTCAAGGCTCCAGATGGCTGATAGTTTTAAGATGGAGCAGTGTCTGAGCATCTCTAGCCTGCATATGGGTCATCCACATGGGCCTAATCCTGGAGCTGGAGGGACGCAAGGACCACCCTGTGTCAGAGGCTGTGAGTGGCAAGCCTTGGCAGTGCTTTCTAAAAAGATCCACAATTCTGAAGTGAGGACAGGACTGTCACCTCTCTCTGCTCCAGTACCAAGGGTCCCCAGGTGAATGTGGGGGGCTGAGGGTGCTCCCAGCTCCTGTGGGAAGAGGTGATGTGGCACAGAGTAGTCCAGTGGCAAAGCAGTGATTCCAAAGTTCCCTCTGGCTGGCCACCTGAAACAGAGCTGCCATCTGTTTAAAAGTAGAGTTTACGGGAGTCAGATGCTGTAGCGGGCCTGTGAAGAGAGCCGGATCCCTATGAGGATGCCTAGGAGAAAACATGGGGAAGAGGGTTGGAAAAGGTGGGAAGGGATACGGAGGAAAAGTAGGAGAGGGATCAGAGAAGACAATATGATAGAAACAGGAGGGAAAGGGAAGGAATAGGGGTGAGAAAAGGAGATAAAGAGAGACAGAGGTTTGTTTGGGCTTTGATTGTGTTCCGCCCTGCCCCCCGCCCCGGCTTGCTGGACTTGATAAAACCTCTTTTTGAATCTGGCTCTCTCCCAGCAGTGAGGTGAAATTATGGAAAAGAGAGAAATGTCAGTGTGGGCTCCAGGCACCCTCCAGCAGTCTTCCTCTTCTGTCCTGCTCCAAAAAAAATTCATGGCCAGAACTGAAGTGGTTGTGTGCACCCCTTTACCCTCAGCATCACAGTTTGCTTGGCTGACTCTAATATAGATCACGACTTCCCAACCCTCCTTCTCCCTGTTTGCTTCATGGTCACTCTTGCTGGGTATTTCTAAGATCAGAGAGGACCTAACACGTGTCATAGAGTGGCCAATGTAGACATCTTGCAATAGATGCAGAGCCTGGACGTGTTTCTTGAACAGATCTATCCCACCACTAGGCTGTGAGCTGCTGAGGTGGTGTTGAGGATGCAGGGCTCCTCTTCTCTCTGGACTGTGACAAGCTGGCATCCCATTTTGGTTTGTTTCATCAGCAGAAAATCTGGATGCCTCTCCAGAGCTAATCTGAACCCACTCAGTTCTCTTGCCTGATAAAATTTTTGTCTGAAATTAGTCTGATGAGAGTGCTTGACTGACACCCTGGGAGACTCATACTTCTGTTTCATCACCCTTCCATATAAAACTCCAGCTGCAGCAGAGCAAATGTAACATGTGCACCCCTTCTCCTGGCTGACCATTTCTAGGAGCAGGAAGGAAGTTAATTCTCTGTTCCTAATGAGTCCTTTGCCTCCTGGGCTATCATTGCCAGCAAAAAAAAAAGAGAATCAATCCAGTTTTTGGATGCCCATAATAAGCTGTAGCACCAGCACCAATAGGAACATGAGAAACGACCAGCCCATTTCTCACTGGCCACTGTTGTAAAAGCCACGGACTGTATGAACTGCAGGTGAAAGGCTCCTAAGCCTTGTCACCCAAGTCTGTTTAATACTTTGACCCAGGGAAGACACAGTTGATCTTCAGCTGAACAGAGATCTATCTCTGTACTGTGCCCATTTCTTTCTGCAAGCATTCACACTGGTAGGTTTCCAGCCAAGATACAGAGCTCATAAATTACTGAGACATCAATAAATGACTCAATGATTTTAGAGTGACTAAAATGAAACATATCTTATTTATGTTAATGAAAATGACTGACATCCCCAGTGCCTGTCATCTTGAAGAATCACTAAATGCTTTGCAGACTACGTACACAGCTATCATTCAGCCACAGCTGAAAATGCAGCTAGCTCTGGGGTGGAGTATGACAGATGCTTAATAATGTCTGGAAACCCAGCAAAGACATGTACAGAAGGAAGCAAAAATAACACTTTGCATGGAAACCGGTAGGGATAATTTGAGGTAGCCAATGTGTAACTACAAACTGAAATCTGATGAGACGCTAAGCTCCTTTTTGAGCTCCTTTGAGTGCCTGACACTGAAACCCCAGGACTTTGCTGTTGGGAAGTTGGGGATTGCACTCCATCACCACTGGGGGTAGTGTGTCTGTCTGAGGAGACGCATGCTTACTTTATGCGTGTGACGATGACAGCTTTGCATTCAAATGAGGTTGAATGAAGATCAGTTTGCCCATGTAAAATGCTTGGTTTGTACAGGCAGCTCAGCAACTGCAAATGATGGTGCAGAATTGGGTGTGGAGAAATGCATGTGCCTCTGGGCTCTGTTTCTGCAAACCAGAGTGAGCTGTCAAGAGCAGACAGTTGGCTCTCCATGTCTTTAAAGCCAGTATGATGCACATCTACCCTGTCTGCTGTTACTCAGAGCTGTGAAGCAAAGTGACAGAAAACAAAAAGCTTTACCAAAATTTAAGACAACTGTTTATTGGTTTGCTTTCAAGTCACCTTTGTGAGCGCCACCCTAGTAAAGCTGTAGATTACTGCGAGGTTAAACAGAGGATGATACTCAGTGCATGTGCACGAATCATATTGTAGGTGCCAGCTTGGAAAGCCTTCTTGGTTTTGCAGTCCTGCCATTTAAGACCATGTAGAGCTCTCGCTATGAGGTCAGTTACACCCTTAATTACGAAAGAGAGAGAAGTTCAGGAGGTATAAATGACTGCAGCACTGTCCAAGTAAAGGCAGATTGTCCATTTTACACCAGCAGAGTGTGACTGGGGAATGCAGCTGTCGAAGGAGTGGAACCGGGACACCAAGAACTTCAGGGATAAATGGATATTCATGCAGGGAGCTAAAAAGGGTCTCCTCTGTGCCTGCTGCCGCGGACTTCAACACACAGGTCACTGTGGAACAGAGGCTGCATTTGCTCAGCAGAACACCATCACAACTTGCTGTCCCCATACACATTTCTCTCCCCATACGCAGACCCGTCTTCTCCAGCTATGCCCCACAGCACCAGGACCAGAAAATACTCCCTCCAGAGTATGGGAAGAAACTACCTCACCTTGTGCTCTCCCAGAAAAATGCATAAGGGAAACATCTGTGTGTTTTATGTCCTTTTGATTCTGTGAGCAGAGGAATGGCTGTTCCCGCAACACCATGCTGAGTCAAGGGAAAGCCCACCAGTGCTACACTAGACTCCTTTCCTAGGAGAGAGAGGCAGCCATTTCCCCTAAAACATCTCACTGACTGCGGCACATGCTCTGGATGGATAAATTCAGTTGCTTTAAAGCAAACTCCCTCCTTGTATGTTAATGCCTTTCGCTCAGCAGATGCTCTCTGGAGCATGCAGTATACTGAAGGGTGTAGACAGTGACTCCAATAATAGGCGTGTAGGAGTGCGTAATATACCTCGTGTGCTTGCCTTTACCAGCTCCACGTTGTGTGCATGGCCAGCCCCAGACCCATTTCCCCCTCCCTGACACACATGGACATGTTGCTGCATAGTTATAGACTGCCAGGCGTGTCTGTACTCTGTTCACACCCTGCCTGCGGAGCAAGTTCGAAGGGGTCTGTGATGCAGAACAGGCAGAGCTGCAAGTCAGGAGAGAGAAAAGGAGAGAGAGGAGGGGGAGGAGAGCTGCGGGAGAGGCCATGCTGCCCCAGCTGCAGTCCTCAGCGAGTTCTTGATTTGCAGCTCAGGCAATGCACAGCCTTCACCTTCCACACATTTATCACCTTTATTTATTAGTCCACCCAAAATGATTACAGGGCAGACAACTGGGCACTGCTAATAATTAAGACAACCAAATGGCGGTAGAGCCCAGTAGGAGAAAGGCAGGGGAGCAGAGGGGGGAGAAATGTCAATCCACAGAGCTGCATGCCAGGCTTTCTTAGGCACACTGTCTTGCCCTATCACCCCGTCTCCCTGCAAACATCTGTGAAGAGTCAACCTGCTGTCTGTTCTCTGACACAAAGCTGAATAGCTTTAGCTCTGCAGGTATTGTAGTGGGAAAACACGCGCTTGCCAAATTTTTGGCTGTCTAAGTGTCCTGGCACCCCTCCCTCCCCACCCCAGGTGAGGCAAGTGTCATACTGACAGCCTGAAAGCTGGGGGCAGCATCCTGCTGCCACACCTAGGAGTTAGATACCACTGAACTTTTCATACGTAGGAACCCTGACACCTGCAAAGCATCCTGAAACTCAGACTACGCTGGGTCAAACATGGCCACCTGGCACATCACGCCCCAGCTTAAAGAGAAATGCATTAAGTAAGGTGGTACAAGTGCTTTAGACTGTAAAGATAAATTGCCTAATGAGGGATGTGAATGAAGTAAGAACGCAAATGACAATTATGGGTCTATACACCTCAGTAAATAAGGGCTTAAATGGATCTACTGCCAACAGTTCAGGAATTAGATGTCCCGCCCCTTCCCAGATGGTTTAATTTTCCCCCATGCAAGGTGGAGGGCTGCACCATATACTGTTCCCTGAGGGCTGTAGTTTCTAGACAAGGTCTGGCTTGGAGAGGTTCAATAAAGGATAGCAGAAACACCTTCTCTTTTTGGTGAAAGAAGCAAGGACTGCTTCATACTCACTTACTCCTGATTTACAATGCTGTTCAGGAAAGCAGAACTGGGATGCGAGCGTTGGTTCCAGTGCCATCTGTGTTTGCAAGGGAGGGACTGAGCATGGTCTGTTCACTCTGCTCTCAGAATCCCTTTTCTCTCCTCCTTTTTCCCAAGTCAGCACAGTGCTCTCGGGTGGCTTTTGAGGGGATCACAGAAGCAATTCCTCCTCAGCCAGAGACTGTTTAGCTGCTTCATCATCTAAGCTGTAGTATCTCCTTCAAATTAGAGCCAATGTTCCTATTTCCATGTGGCTTAGAGGGGCCAGATAAGTATTGCTAGACTGTCCTTGCTGGGCTGTGAGATCTGTGTTTTCTGCAACATCTGAAGGTGTCCAGCCAAGGGAGGGCCTTGTTTTGCATCTCTTGGTCAGACTTTGGATTTAGGTCTGCGAGCTTTTCATGCTGTTCAAACATTAACTCACCGAAAAGCAAGGAGAAGGCAGCAAGGCAGGTAGTGAGGGGAAAGGATTTATGCCAAAGTCAGAGGATAGTATGTATTTTAAGACCGCAGGGGAGCTGTAGGGTGTATGACCTTTAGTAATCTCCCTGCTTTCAGGTTCCTTTCCTCCCCATTGAGAGCCTCTCTCAACGGTTCCCCAGGGGATTTCAAGCATTGCTATTATATATAATTGCACAAAAAAGGAGAACGCTGTGGCCCATGAAAAGAATAAGAGGGATAAATTAATTCCAGGCCACAGAAGTGGAAAAGAAAGCAAATACTTGACAATTACTCAGGGACAGCTGAGCCTTTCTCTCCTATCAGATATGGCGGGAAGTGCTAATTGCAGAAGATAAACCACACAGTGGGATGCGTGAAGCTGCTTTCTGAACTGGGGAAAAAAATAAAGCATTCAGCTGGTAGTACACAGAGGAGAAGGAAGGGGAAGCAATGGGTATCCTCTGTCACCACAAGGCATAGTGGAGAAGCAGCATGAGGTAAGGGGTCTGGACTGCTCAAAGGGATTTGGGAAGGACTCGAGAGACAAGGTAGTAGGCATCCAGATGGGGGATTTGACTGTGAAATCATCCATCTCTCTATACTTCACTCCTCTCATCTGTGAAATGGGATTTATGGTTCTCTCCCTGGGCTGGCTGTGGCCAGGGAGCGTGTGATGCTGAGCTCATGGGAACTCCCATAAATCCCCGAGTACAGTTGGCTCTGGTAAGTGGCTGTGAGTCCAGCTGAATTGATGTGGGTTTTGGAACAGGTAGCAGGGCAGTGTGTTTGGTAGGGTTGCTTGAGGCATGCAGCTTTATGTGGGCAAGCATTGGGTTGGACACAGTGCAGAAAATAGTTAGAAGTGGTGCTGCAGCACTAATTTCAAGGACATTGGAGCTTAGGAGATTGTTGTTGTGTTCCTCTCTGGATCTGGGGAGGCCTTCATATCTGGGGAAAACCAAGATGCTTTAGTGACTTGGAGGACAGGATAAAGCCTTTTAGCACCTGATGCCTTCTTGCTTGTGACTTTCCTCACTGGCATCTTGTTTGGGCCTGACTACTCAGTCCCAGATGGAGAGGATGGGTTGCCTCCTCCGATGCAGGAGTGGAGAGAGCATTTACAAGGGTGGCAGTGGTTCTTTTGGGTAAACACTGTGGTCTGGGACCTCTGTATGCAGAGGCTCAAGAGACCTTCTAGCTCCATCTTTTCCTACTTGAATGTCAAATGATTTAGGAATAGCCACATCACTTGAAGGTCTGCACACAATCCTTCTTCTATGTTCCTTACTCAGTGCTCAGAGCCCGATTACGTACGGAGATGAACAGGCATTATCACTGGTCCGTGGAGGAGGCACAGAAAAGCACAGCTCCCTAAATGTTATAGGTTGTTGTTGATTTTCTACTTCCAAGTGCTCCGATTCACTGGGGTCAGGTCTTTTACATTAGAACCAGAGGGGATTGATTACCAAGTTGTGCATGTTTTATTCCTGCTAGAGCCCATGAAACTTGGACATGTGCAGTGATGCCTGGGATGGCAGAAGGCGCTGTGGAAAACTGCATGTATAAACCCCCCTGATGGGAGTGTAAATCTGGAATAACTCCCTTTTAGCTTCAGAAGCCACAGATTTACATCTGTGCTAAGGGTAGCTTGGCCCTCCCCCATAATTCAAGGCATATCTTCTGTGCAAATAAGCCTCCTACTTGGGCAGTATGTTTCTGCCTCTTGCTTGGGGAACTAGGAGGGTTGGTGCTGCTTGGGGCAGCTTTCCTGCCCTGCTACTGTCTGTGCTTGTGCGCAGAATCAAACGTGATCTGGCAGCTGCTGCAGCAGCCCTTGTATTTCGCTGTCCCATCCCTCCCAGGATTTCAACACATTTGCATTCCTCCTGCTCTGAAGATGAACTGCAGGCTTCTTCTCCAGCAAACCTTCATTTAGGGGAGCAGAATTCATCAATATTTCATGCCGAAGGGGGAGAGGAATATGTATACATGCATATATACTTAGAGAAGGAAAAGGTTAGTGTGGTGAAAGGAAGCAGATAAAGCTGAGGAAGGAAGGAAGGAGGGAGGGAGGGCTAGAGAATCTGTTCCTTCATTTATTTGACCTCGCTTTGGTTACGCATAATCCTAGGAAAGGAAAAATCCATGTGGCATTGAAGAATCCCTGTTTAATCATTCTTTTATTTGTAGACATCAGTGCTGGCAGTAGTTTCATGATAGCCAGGTGGAGACTGCAGATCTAGATAGGGGAAGGGAGAAGGAGAGACAGAACAAATGACACGGAGAGAACAAGAGGCAGATTGAGTGAGTAAAACACGTGCACACATGGACTGGGGGGATTTTTCAGCAGCAAGACTCCTTCTGCTAAAGCCCCTGCAGCCCTTACTCAGCATAATGTGGCCAGTCGAGTGAATACGATGCTTTTAAGTCTCTGGCAGCTCTTTCATTAAAAGCTTGACCACAAGGCTAGGTTATAAATAATTTGATATTAAACACACACGTCAAAGAAAAGGGTTGGTGAGGGAGGGAGATTGTTTTCAAGCCACAGAATAATTATTCGGGTGTATAATTTTAGCTCCAAGCTTCTTGGGGATGAGGAGGCAGCACAGGGCGAAGGACTGGTGAAGAGTAATGGTTTCAATATCAGGCAAGGCTGCGTTGGTGCTGGCTGCAGCACAAGGTGGGGCTGCCAGCTGGCTGAGGTGCTCCCATGTACTGCATGGGCAGAGGCTCTGCTGCCCACGTTTTACAGAATGGGCTCAGAAATTAGTGTCTGGGCTTTTACTCACTGCCACAGAACATCTGTGTGTATTGTGTGCCCATATCTACCCTGCATGCACGCACACACAAGGTTCACACCTGGGTCTAGCTTGCACATACACACGCTCTATATGTTGCAGATGCTAAAAGAGACTTTTCCAGCCAGGACTGTTTGTGCCCAAGGGCTCTGCATCGCCAAAAGCAGTTTCTGTGGGGCCATATAGCCTATGCATGAGGAGGGGTCTCTACTGTGGTTGCTTTAGTTAGAGGCTGCAGCAACCCTGGTAGCTCTCAGTGGTATGCCAGGTGTACTCACTCACCTACATGCTTGTTTACAGAGGTTCCTTCATGTTTGGGTAACTGCCCTGTTCCCCACATGCAGCTCCGCAGCACACACATGTGCACACACACATGTCTCTCTCTCTCCCCCAGTCTGGGCTCTGCACACAGACTCCTTCCTCCTTACGCCATCCTCATGGCCCATGCTCACCTCAGCACTGCCTGGTGTCCCAGCACTGAGCTTTTCCTCAGCTGGGCTCAGACCAAAGCAGTGACAGCAAGAGCCAGAAACCCCAGCCCTAGGGCAAGTTCCAAAACCCCTTCCAGCCTGAGCAGGCAGTGGTTTGGGTGGCCTCCCCTGGAGATGGCACCAAACTGTGTCCACCTTGTACTTGGTCATAGCTGGGGACATGTCTCTCTTTGGGCTGTTGGTGCTCATTGCCTTGTGCCTAACGCATGTAAAACATGGACGCAGAATGACTTGACCCCAGAACACCCTACACAGACCTTCATCTTGGCTCATGCCACTTATGAGCCTCAACTTACACCAGTGAACCCCATCTCCAGGTGCCCCAGCTCTCTCATTTCAGCCCTGGAGAGTTTGAAAGTCCTCCTATGACTAACTCTCATTAGCTGTACTGGGGACTGGCCACATCATCAAGTCAGAAAAGACAGCCTGTGGTTTGATGTGGAGATCTCTCAGCCATGTTGCCCTGAGGCTCTGTCCCCCTTCAGCCCTGGGATAGAACTGTTTTGTCTGTGCAGACTCCTCCTTGTCTCTTGCTATCATGGAAGCTGAGCCCTGGGGAAGGCCAGGTTACAAGGGTTAAAAATATCTCTTGGGGGCCAGAGCTGTGGTGTGGGACTGTGGGGAAGAAGACAGACAGCTGGAGTGATGAGCTCAAACCAGATGGAGGAGGGAGGAAACGCTGTGGGATCTGCAGTAAGCTTCTATGCTAGCATGCTCCAAGAGGGTCTTGATGTACCTGCGTGTGGGGAGAGGGTTGCACAGCATCACCCGTGTAGAGAGCCCGTCTGTCTCACTGACCACATTCTAGTCCCTGCAAGTTGGGTTTGCTAGAGAACAGCACACACAGGGTCTTCTATTATGGAAGGTGGGTGCAGTATTGTGCCTCTCAATGCTGCACGGGGCTTCTTGTGGGGGGACAGCACTCACCTGCCCACTGTCCACTGCCTCTCAGCTGTTCCTCCACAGCCTGAAGTGCTGGGTGCGCGGTTACCTTAGAAACTGCTGCTTCTCTTCTTCCTACTGCTGTGCACAAGTTAAGTAATGGGTAGCAGGAGGCATGCAGGCTTCTGCCTCTGACTGAAGAAAAGATCCAACGCTCTGCAGAGTGGTCTTATCTCTCTCTGTGAAGGGGCGTCTGGCTTTGCTGATGGAAAAGCCCTGATTTTCTGCCATAGCTGGGCCGAAGTGACAATGTGGGGAGGCACAATGGGCCAAGAGTCTTTGGGGTGAGTGATATGTCACCATTGTGTATGCATTTTGTTTTAAGGTAAGTATTTCTAGCCTGAGACAGGCATTTTTAACTCAATGTGGGTTAACTGAATAAGTAAACACACTACACTTTACACTTAATGAACCTGACTCTAATACTTTCTGCAATATGGAAATACTTTTCTCCCTTATCTTAATGCTCCTAGGCTGGATGAATGATATTGGGAAGTACTCGGATTTACTCTCTAGATGGCACTTGGAAATCTGGGCCTAGTTAAGGCATTCAATCCTTACCTCGGGACAGACAGTTTGTTAAACTGTAGGGCAGTGTGGGCAGTGTCACAGGTCTCTGCCTCTGAAGCAGGCTGGTGAATTTTGGGCTGGTTTTCAGGTAGAAGAGTGGGACCATATCAGACTACCACTGAATACCTAAATGCACTCTCAGCTGGAGACCAGGAAATGAAAAGCAGTGAGCGCTCAATCAATATTCCTCACCAGTTTTAAACTGGAGTTTAAAAATGGATGGAATAAGCAAAAAGATCTCAAGTCCATCTTGTGCTGAACATACATTCTTATTCCATACCCATCTAAAACCAAGGTTCAACACAAATGCTTATTTACTCCTGATTTTTATTTTTTTTCAATGGCTCATTCACCCATGAAATTAGGAATAGGTATCCATGGATTCTGGGGAGCTGCAAGAAAAGTGGGGTGTTGTCATTTTGCAGACCACCTCTTGATGTGTATGGACAGCCTGTGGTAGGTAAATGGAGGGAGGGGAGCCCTATGTTGGGGAATGGCTCTTTCTCAGATGCTTGTGGTACTGCAGAGCTGCTTGTTTGTTGCAAGTTGATATTTTTTTGTTTGCTTTGTGGGTGTTGTTCCCCACAACCCCCTTGAGCAGATTTCTGCTTCTCCATCTTAGCTGCATGTGGCTTCAATTACACTAAGCGTTTGTGTGGCTCAGTGTGCAGGGAAAGGCTGCGGATCATTACTGTGAAATGTGTTTGATCTTCTCTTGCCTTCCCATTTGAAATGGAAATAGCTGCTCTTGTTAGTTTGTCAGGTCCCCAAGTAATCGTCCCACCAGTTCCTCCAGCAGCGTCCCTCCCCCTCCACCACTGGGGAGAGCTAATGACCAGCCCACAGCACCTCAGTAAGAGGCTTTTTTCCCTTTTTCCTAGTGTCATTTGATCCAAGTTTGATAATTTCTCGTTCTTCCCATTGGCAGCAAACTCCTGTTTTCAGTAATCCCTTCTTTTGGCCTCCTTCTGCCTCCCAGGGCTTACTTAGCTTGGTACCCCTCAGAGCAGAAGCACCATTTCTTTCTTGTAGGTTGAGACTCCTCCTCGGGGCTGAGTGAAGCAATAAAAGATCACCTGGAAGTTCACTCCCCCGTCCTTTTACTCGGGTCTTCCCTTCCCTTCTGGCTGATAGCAGAGGGCTGTGCTGCCATCCTGGGCAGGCTGGAGAGCTGGGAAGAGAAGAACCTAATGAGGTTCAACAAGAGCAAGTGTTAGGTCCTGCACCCAGGGAGGAAGAATGCCAGACACCAATACAGGTTAGGGGCAGACCTGCTGGAAAACTTCTGAGGAGAAGTAGATGTGTTTTGGTGTTAATCTCTCCCCCTCAGGCAACCTTTCAAAAGAGGTCTTGTGAGCCAAGGAAAGAGTAGAGAACTGTTTGGGGGGACAGGGAAGGAGAGCTCAATTTCTCCCATTAACATTTTTAGAAATGGAATGGTCACAGCACTTGACAATGTCTAATGTAAAAAGGACCATCAATTTCTCACTTTCTGCAGGGCTCCCTGCTCTTTTATCCTCCTAGCATGATTTCCTTCTCACCTCATGATCATCTCTGTTCTCTTTCCCTCACTAGTCTCTTCTTCCCTTCCTTCCCCGTCACAGCCATCACCCATTAGGCTGCCAGACCTGTTTTCTGCAGCACCCGTGGCTCCTAAGGCATGGTAGAACAGCTGCTGGAGCAGAGGCACCCCACAACCTGCCCCCAGCTCTGCAGCAGGTCCCTGTGCAGGGATTCCTTGGGCTCCACATCAGCACTGGGGAGCAGCAAAGGCACTGCCCTAAGCATGGGATGAGAGCAACTCCAACTGCTGCAACCCATCAGCCCTGTACTCACCTCCACAGAACATAATTAACACTGCTCATGTGCGCTCTCTTATCTGAAACAAGAAAGAAAAATGAGCTGCAGGGAAGGGAGATGGGAGAAAGAGAAGAAAAAAAAAATCCTTTTTTTTTTTTTTTTTTTTGGCAGCAAGGTGAGGCAGCAGACAAGCAGCCAGCATCCTGTGGTCCTGGCAGGACCAGAGACCCCACTCTGCATTCCCAGCACTTGCTCACAGCCAGTCTGTGTCAGGTTTCCTAACACCCCTTACTAGCTTGGTGAGCAGGCTGCTGCTTCATTGAAGCAGGCTGGGACTGATGCCTCCTTCCTGCTGGGAGGCCCTGGTTGCATGTGGCATCCTCCTCCTTGTTTGGGAGACCATCCCTCCTTCCCTCTCTCCCTCTCCTCCCAGGACTGTCCCCTCTCTCCTAGGAGAGGAGGACCAGTGTGGTACATGGCATGGGAGACATGAGTTGGACAGTTCTCTGAGAAGCACCAGGCATGGAGAGGTTTATGGGATGGCTGCTCTCCTTCTGAGGTTCTGCTCTATTTCAGGTCTTTATTTCCCCACCCACGGAGCCATGAAGCCACAGTGTATCTTCAGCAACCTTGGGCTCTGGCTGACTAGTCACTCATGTTCCTGTGAGGGTGAGGCATGTCAGGGGAGCCTGCTGCCAGAGAACCTCATGGCAATGTCTACTGCCTCTTGGGTACTTTCAGGAAACACTAGAAAGTGGAGGAGTAGCTTTTGTGTTGTCTACCCTTTGTTTTCAGCCTTTGAGATGTTCCATCTGTGCTTTTCTGTGTGTTGTCTCATGCAATTTTTCCCCACAGAGGCATTAAATCAGCCTTAGTGTGGAACACAATGACACCTGTCATAGACCTGATGGGATTTGGACAATCTGGGCCAGTTTCCAGTTCCACCACAGATACTACTCTCCAGTGGAAGTGGGTTGTTGAACTTCAGACCCCACCAGCCATTTCTAACAAACCAGCAGTTTGTGTACTTTCTGAAAGAGGACCAATTGACTTCCTTTCTCATGGCTTTGTGTGCTTTTTCTTGATGGTTTGCTGCAGAGCAGGAGGTTACTCCTCCAGTGGCAGCATGGGAGTGTTGGTCCTTTCCAGCTCATCTGCTGCAGGATGGGGATAAGCATCCAGACGGCTGAGGCCCAGTGCATAGGGATGTCTCTCTGCACCTCTCCAAGATGTCACTATCCAGTGAGTTCATCCACTCCCTGCGCACTTGCTGTGTCACACATCTCAGCTGATTTCACAGGAGCCTGCTGTGGGCTGCCCCTCCGGTCCAAACCAAACCTGATAATTGATGCAGTAATCCTCTGCATTCCCTCATTAACAGCTGCTAATGGCCAGCATGTTAGTGATGAGCACTGTGAGCAGGACCAATTCAATTAAGCCTCTAATAAACCCACTGTAAACGGCAATAACAGTGGAGTTCAAAGGCAGGATTAAGGAAACTCTTTGCAATGCCTTGTGACAGCAGATAGGTTGTACAACTTGCTCTGATTAATTGACTGCAATGGGCTGAATGACTTTCTTGGAAATCCTTTGCACTGGCTGATTGGTGGGAAGACTGGGTAGGCCACATGAAGAAGGAGGCAGGAGAGGCTGTGACTCCTGCACAGGCTCCACATGTTCCTATTCTACCTCCAAGTGAAGAAGCAATACAGGGTCAGGCTCTAATGTACCCAATGGTCCCACACTTTCAGCCATGGGCCCAAAAAGCATCGGCCCAAGTCCAGTGCCTTTATCTTTCCATCTCAACATCCCCACAGCATGTCCGTGGTGACCTCTGTCAGTCCCATGCCCTCCTTCTCAAGGCTTCACCCCCCCCTTTGCCAGCACAGCAAGGCTCAGCGATGGCTGGCAGTTCCCTTGTTACAGCTGGGCAGTCACGGATAGTGGATAGCAGAGGTGACTCTCTGAATTATTCAAGAGCACATCATGGCTTCCTTGCACACTTAATTTGAAATGATTTGGCAGGTGATTTCTATAGATAATTTGTGACCTGTCACTCATCCAGAAAGTCTTTGCAGTGAGCAAGGCTAGGCAGAAGTGTTTCTTTGAAAACTTCTTCATCTCAATGGTTGTGGGTTTTATTTGTTGTTTTGCTATTCCCTGGATAAAAATTAAATCTGTGAAATTCCTTTTGGGAGGATGCGGGAAAAGAAAACTTCAATATGAAAAATGTTTAATTTCAGAAAATGTCAGAATTGCATTTGAAAATACTGTTTTTGATTAGAGATTCTTCACTTCTTTTTTCACATTATTTTATGGTGTGAAGTTTGCATATACTGACATCATCATAGCACAGAAAAAGCGCTATAAAAGGTAACGTAAGACTGGAAAATGAAATAAAAATGAAATATGAAAACTGAAAACATAATTTTAAAATGTTTAAATAATTGACACATTATCGAGTTCTATTTCTTGAGAAACACTGGCATATTCATTTCAATTTCTAATTGATGTAATTAATTTCATTCAGCATTTGAGCTGATTAGACTGGACAGGTAGGTCACATAATAGGTCTTTGTTCTCTTGTTGGACGTGTGTAATTCCTGGAGTCAAGTTTCTCATGCAAATCCTGACTACAGAGAGCCTGAAATCTCTCCTCTCATATCTCCTGCAGGACTCATTTAAACGTTGCTGCCTTTATAAACACATGCACAAGTGAACTCATTTCCTAGAAAACTGGCAAAAATTACTATAGATGGGGTACTAACATGCAAAATGATTTTATAGTCAAAATGAATGTTTCCAGCTGATTATTTCATGCCTTTATGTTCTTGGGGGTTTTTTTGTTTGTTTGTTTTGGTTTGTTTTGGTTTGGTTTTTGGTTGGGTTTGGTTTTTTTTGTTTGTTGGTTTGTTTTTTTTTTACTCCTTGCGTGAACCAAGAGCCAGAGCTCAGTCCAGCTTGCACCCAGGCTATCCGCTGGCTCACAGCCATGTTGGCTGAAGCAGGAGGTCAGATCTGAAGATGCAAGGGTTTAACAGTAGTGTTTGCCCAACCATGCCCAGGATGGAGTCAGGCAGGAGCTGTTAGCAATAAAGAAGAGTAGTTTGGCTTGATCTGCAGTCAATCTCAAATGCTTTTGAATTCATTGGATGTTTTCCTGTGCCAGCCCAGGGACTGCAATACCTATGAGGGACATGGGATGAAAATATGTCATCATGCAGCTCTCCTTCCAAGTATGATAATACAGTTGTCTTCTGGGGACAGATTCCCCAAGAGAGTACCTAAAGAGAGGTAGAAAGAGCTGTTAGCTCATGGTGATCCTACTCCAGGTGGGATTTCAAGGTAATGGCTCTCTGGCACCCTCGTGTTCCCAGGAGAAACCATCTACCACTCCATCTAACTCGGCCGAGGGTTAAGAGCAGCCTTTTATTCTAGACCAGTACTGCCCCACACAGAGTTTTTAACCTTCTTATTAATGTGTGTGGATCTAAAAAGAGTCCATAAGAAGCGATGTAAATTTTCCGTAAAAATTTTGGGCCTGCAAAGAGAAAGAGAGAAGGAGGAAAAAAAAGGACTGGAAGAAAAGCAAGCTGGTCTAAATCCAGCACCAGGGCTCCACTTGCCACAAAACTTAAGGACAGATATAATTGTCCTTGCTTCATTTGTGAGAAAGTGAACCTCGTTCTCTCTCTCACACGTGCTCTCATGCTCTTTCTTTCTCATTCCTAACACTCTTGGAGATTCCTATCTTTACTCAGTCATTCTGGCTGCAAGTTCCTTTAAATTATAATTGGATAGTCTTCCAGATTCTGAGGGACCACTTTGTGAGAGGAATCCCTGTGGATATAGCCCTTATTTGATGAAACTGGGAGTTGAATAATTTGATGAAATTGACTAAAGACTGACTAAAGATATGTTTCTCTGTTCCTAATGGAAATCCTGTTCTACCAGTAACTATTTTTAAGGAGTTCTGTCACCCGATATGTACGCTTGCACGTTTGTGTTCTTTTGTTTTATTTTCTGTCAAATGAGACTCTGAATTTATGAGTATTGTGATCTGTGCATGCCTTGCTGGGAATTCCAACCTTAGCCTGTGTGCTTGCTACCCTTCACCTTGAAGATCCCAAGTGTGTAGGTATCACTTGGACTAATTTCTCCAAATCTGTTTCGGTTTGCAGTTGGAGTGTACATGTGGCTGTTAGACACATGCAAAAGCCCTAAATGCATCACACGGGAGAGAGGATTGCAGTGCTAAGGGAAGTTCTCTTTGGGTCTGGGAAAAGCTCCACCTGCTGTATCCATCCCTGAAAGATGGTTTGGATGCTACACAAATGTATTGGAAATCAGGGCAGAATGGATTAGGGGCCCAGGCAGGACAGGGGCATAGCATGGGGAGACACCTCTTTCTGAAAGTATAACCTTGGAGTGCTTGTCAGCAGGGACAACACTGAATAACTCTGAGCAGCAACCTTGCCTCTGGGTGCCTGTCACCACCTCCAGTTTCTGTCTTGTCTTTTTTCCTCTTCCCTTTCCCTTCCCCTTGCTATCTGCACCCTTTTGTTCTCTTAATTCTTGCTTATGAAGAACACCACAGCATTCATATGCAAATTGAACCCAGAACTGCAAGGGGGAGTGTGTCTGAAGGAGAAATATGTGCCATTCTCCTCCTGTTGCATTTTCCACTCCCTGGTGGGCTTCTCTCCTTGTCTCTGCAAACGGAGGCAGGGAGAGCATGAGTGGGATGGCGAGATCCCACGCATGGCTTCCTCTTGCAGCTCCTTTGCACCTCTACCTCCACGGTCTCCATTTCTGCAGTTAGCAATTAATGTTGTGATCTCTTTTGGTCACCCCAGGTACCGGTCTGTCACAGCCCTGGGTTGCAAGGCTGTCCCATTCCTTTGACACAAATGTGATGACTGTCATAGCACCGTTGTTTGTATAGGTCTGAGTCAGGTGGAAAAGTCACATTCAGACACACACATAGAGTGATTTATTTCCCTGCCTCCCAAGAAAGGGATTTTCAGGAGAAGTCTCCCCCGGGGGACTGGAAACAGAATTTCTTCATGTGTAGGCAGTGTGCTGGCAGGTTTTTGTCACTTTCATTCACTCCCTAGATAGGTTACTGGGGGCTGAGAGATACTGCTCCTCTCTTCCCCCTTCTCTTAGCCAGATAATCAGCTCCAAAACTCAAAGATTTCTGTCCTGCAAGTCAATGGAGAAAAGCCGTGTAGTCTAGTGTGAAAAAGGAGTGGAGATCTACCTGGACAGCTTTCCTATTCCACTGGGTACTGACACATTTATTCTCACCACACTCCATAGTCCAGATTTAGCTTATTCAGCCATGGCAACCCAGCTGTCTGGGACCTGAGCTGCGTTTTCTCTCAGGCTGTGTATGACGTCTCCCATCTACCCTACCCACATCTCACCCCTTGTTGAAGAGCAACCTCTGAATTCGGCACAGGTTCAGGAAGGTTTAGCACCAGCTACTCACCCTTTCAGGCAGTGCTTCCAGGATGTCTGGGCTGAAATATCAGTGCAGCTCATTGGAGGCACTCACCTTTCTGGGTGCAAAGGGTGGCTGTGCAATATGGATGGTGCATTGCTTCATGAGGACACCCAGCCTCTGTCATGACTCCGCCAAAAAGCACAAGCCCATGCTGGAGCACTGCAGGGGTAAGGAGTGCAACAGCACCTGAAATTCCTGGTAAGACCTGAGGTGCCAGTATGGGAAATGCTGGACACTTCCTGGGCTCAGAGCTCACGTGAGCCAGAGGAGGACAGAAAAGAGACAGAGGACTGGAGTGAGATGTGAATAACCCATCATTAGACTGTAGCTTGGTGGCAGATCCTTTACATATCCTTATCTTGAGTCCAACTCCATGCCCCCTCATGGTCCTTTTGTGTCCCATGCAGTTTAACTTGACTTCTTCAACAAAACCACACATTTCAGTAATTTGGGCTGCAGCAGGAAAAGACTGGGTGACCCCATGCCTTGGATGTGTCATTCTGACCTCCATTTGCTTGCTGTTGTCACCTTGTCTTTTTAATGTTGGTTCATTACACCATCCCATCTTGATACTGCCCAGGGATCCTGGAGGAAATCATTTGGGGTTTAAAAAAAGTTAAAGGGTGCTGTGGACACCAGAAACATTTTGGAAAGCAGCATGAACTTGTTTCTTGGGAACTGGAAAGACCAGCAACAAAACATTTCAGGTGGTGCCTGTTGAAGGGTATATCCTTTACCCATGAGCAGAGAGGAGATCACATGAACAGCCATGAGCTAACATGGAGGGATGGGCAACAAAAAGCCCCATGGCCTTACTTATTGCTGTCATCCACTCAGCTAGCCTGCTACCAGTAACATTAAGAGGTTTGATGTTGACCATTGGCAACCATTTTGGCTTTCATCATTGAAATTGCTGGCCATTAACATATCTGATGGCAAGTCCTGGTCCAGAGTGCTTTCAAGGCAAGGGAGACTTTCTTATTGCGTTTAATCAGTTCTGACTCAGAGGCACACTGCTGGAAAGACAGCAACACTGGCCTCTGGACCATTTGTGTTTTGGCTGCCAAGGTGACTCATCCTAGTTTGTATCTCCCCCTGCCCATGCAGGGAGGGCCCAAGGAGCCACCATCCCGTGGTGAGCCTGGCTTTGCAGGTGATGAAGCCTTTGCTGCGGGATACTGGACTGATGCGAAGGGGACGTTGAGGAGAGCAGTGGAAAGTGTGGAGGGACAGGAGCAAAGGATTTCACCTTGTAGTGGGGCTGAGATCAGCCTGTGGATGAGTGGATACACTGCAGAAAAGCCCTTTTGTCTGTGGTGTGTCTGAGATGGGTGAATGCGAAGGAGCAGCTTTTGGAAGGATATTTCCCTGCAGCAGGGCTGAGCACAGCTAGCATGGCTGGATACCAGGATAGGGCAACACTGCCTGTGGTTATGCAGAGAGAGCAAGGGGTGGGAGCAGGCTTGCAGGGAGATGTGATTCTCAGCACTGTCAGGTGTATGAAATGCCCATCCATTAGGAAAGAAGCAGCAGCTTTATGCTTTTGATGTCAGCTACTGATTTACAGTGATTTATATCAACAGCTACAACCTGTATTTACATAATATCCCTCACAGGACTGTCAGGGCTCCATGCAGGAGAGAAATAAAGAGTCATTGGCTAAAATCATAATCCCTGAAACCTGGGAGAGACAGATTCTTTCCAAGACTCTGCCAAACCCTCCCTATATCTGTTTAGAAAGGCTGCTTTAAGCTTAGCCCTTCATGCCTGAGTTTCCCCAGCTCTGAAATGGGGACAGTAATGCTTGTTGTTTTCACATGGTGGGATGGGTGATGGGAAACTTAAAGAGATGTGCTCAAAAAAAAAGAAGTGTTTTAAGATCTTGTAATAGAAAATGCATGGCTCCTAACAGTGACATCCCTGGGGTGAAAGAGCACACTAAAATCTTTAGTAATCCTGGCTTTCTCTAGGCCTGTCTCCAATGAAGAGACACGCTGTCTCAGACTGGATTAGATGGAAGTGGCCCAGGCCAGGAGACACTCCTTCAGTTGCTGCTTTTTGATTGTCCTGATATTTAAATAAGTAAAAAAGGACATGGTGGGTCACAATCCCAACAACAAAGATAGGGCTCTCAGGGCCCCTGTGTAGCTCTGATTTCTGCCCAGAAATTGATTTGCATTCCTAACAGCTTTCTTCTGCGTGCGGAGTATGAATTCACCTGCTTCTACCAGAACCTGGTGCCTAGGAGGCTCTGCTGCTGCATGTGGGACCCCTCACCAACAAATGCAGTCGCTTTGCAAGTTGCCCAAGAATGTGAAAGGGGCTGGATGGCTCACAGAGAGTGAAGGTTGCTGTTGTCTGGCTGGGTAGTATGTGGGAGGGGAGGGTTCTGCCCATAGTTCCTATATGTGACTTCCCACTGTTTTTTTATTTTTCTGTCTAAATTCGTATTTATTTGGTCTTGGTTTTGGATCAGGATCTTCTTAATTTTTCAATGCATTTGGACTTTTATTACACTTTCTTACTTGTGGCTTCAGAAGTCCTACACTAGTCTAGACTTAATTTTTTTTGTTTTGTTATTTTTTTAATCCTCACTGAATAAACTAACCATGCTGGAACATTAAATATGATTTAGTGAAGCAGAACCAGGAGAAGACATTATTTCTCGCTCAAGATGGCCACAGTTGGACTCTCCCTATATAAGCGGTGAAAATGAGTAAGTTTCCTCTGCTGTGCGGTTCCAGAGAGAAATCTCTCTTCTAATTTCAGGATGACAGAGAAAAACCGTGGTCAGTAAGAATGCATTTGTCCAGGTCAGCAGATCTCCCTTTATCTTTATGTCCAGATTCTCCCAGGCCAGAAGAAATTACTTGTCTGAACCAGGCCTCTTAATTATTCCCTTTGTGCAGTTCTGGGAGAAGCATCTGAAATTTAAGCTACTTGATGGCATTCCAGCCTGTTCCGGCTTTTACACTGGGTGGATAGTTAGTGTCTCCAGCCAACAGAGGAGAAGCGCTTGGCTGCTGCACACAAGCAGATACACGTGTTTTGGCCCACAATGGACTGTGGTGAAGATACAAGAGTGTTATGTGAGGCTGCCTTATGATGTTATTAGATAATGGTGTTCTGGAGAGCAGCTCTCTCCCTGGCACAGGGCTATGCAGCTCGGAGCACCATACTGGCGCTGCATCACCAGAGATGCTAGACAGATGAAAGGCCTTTAGTCCATATGTCTTGAAGTTGGCCACAAGTAGGAAAATATTGATTTTTGATGACAAATGCAATTTCTAAACTAATTGAAGAAAGATACCATTCTGCCTCAAGCTGTTCCATTTGCATAAGAATGAGGAGATCACCTTAAACAAGAACAAAGAGACCCTTATACATAGTGAACTGTGGAAAAAACAAATTAGCTGGAGGTGGGAGAGCTGAACATCCACTGACAGGACAAAATTAGCTAGACTGGATCATAGCTGTTATAGAAACAACACAGAGAAATGGAAACAGACCTTTTAAGAAAATATGGATTCTCAGGAAAATACACTTGCGAAGTACATCTTGCTACATTTCACTTGATTGATAAATGACCTTATAAAACATGCAGCAGTGTCTGTCATTAGCTAACTCTGTCCAGTTCTTGGTGCGGCCTTAATGTACATGCAGTAATTTGCAGAACACTTTAACATCGTCTGGCCAAGATGTTCCCATTTCCAGTTTCTTCCATAGGTCTGTTTGTGCACAGTGAAATGTTTATGTCCATGCAAGATGCAGATTTGAAAGTATCAACTCTGGCATGTTGCCTGGATAACAGAAACAGCTGTAGGCATCTGAATTGGCAAATCTTATGATGGGGTGTTGTACATACACCCATCTAGGCTATAGCTTTGCATTAGCAGTTCCTAACTGACAGCAACAGACGTGGGCAGACACAGTTCTGATCTCTGTGGAACAGCAACCCAACCTGCAAACATCCCTGGGTGCACATTCATGCCCTGCAGCCAGGCCTGAGTGGGCGAAGCTCCCCTGCCCACTAGTAAATCCCCAACCGGTGCCATTCAGAGGTAAGCTTTTCCAACCTAGTCCATATGCTGCAGCCTCCCTCCGCAACACTTTCCTTGAGCAATGGCTTGAACACATGCTCCGCATAATTAAAGGGTACGCTTGTCTTGTGTACGGTCTCACAGAAGGGCTGTGGTAGACCTAAGGGCTCAGCCCAGGTGTTTGGGATGGACCCAAATTCAGGGCTCTAGCTGGGTGGTGCATCACTTCAGCAGAGCAAGGAGACAACTAGCAGCTGAGCTTAGGAGTTGCTGCTTTCCAGCTCTCCGCGCAGCTCTTCCTCCAGCTTCCTTTCTCCATGCACACACACACAGCCTCTCACTTCATGTTGAAACTCTGATAAAACTATTCCTGGCTGCCAAACAGGCAAATTTCATAGAGATGAGGGAAGGGGGAAAAAAATCCAACCCTATATTTTTTCATGGCAAATGTTTGCTCAGCTCTTGTTCTGACTATGACTAAGAATATTTCATACTCAAATAATCCATCACACTTAATGCTGTTAACTTTTCAATACCAACTGTACAACCCACAGAGTATACAAAAACCCCTTCTGGGATTCTTTATCATCATAGCAACAACTACAGAAGGTATTTGTCCTCCTGGTGAAAAGCATTTAAACCATGTGATCATCTAAAGCCCTTACCAGCCCTTGGCAGGCCATGGAAAGATAAAACTGACTCACAGGTGAGAGAAACCCTCATTGTTTCTCCCTTTACATGGTTCTTCTTGGGAGTTTCTCTGTAGAAATAGGGTGGGTAGGGGTATTAACCACTTCAGAGAGGTGGCAGGTATAAAGGGAAGCAGCAAGTGATCCTTCAGCTAATGTCCTTCTGAAGCCACCTTTCTCTGGATCTTGTCCATTGCTGCAGTGTCTTACAGCCCTGTGCCCTAAGCTGGGGGTAACCACTGCCTCTGGGGCTGTGCTTGGCACTGGGAGGCTGCTCTGGGCACTGGGCTGTGTGAACTGCTCGGCTGCCACTACATGCTTTGCCCTGCAGAGATGCTTGCAGCACTCTTCATCCAGCTGCTCAGGGCCTGGGAAGCAGGGAAGGGAAGAAGTTTGCTGCTGGGGATGCAGTGGTTGGAGGAAACTGCTGCTGGTGTTCCTCCCAAGCCCTCTGATCTGCCACTGCAGCTGTGTTTGCTCACTGCCTAACCTACTCCTGGGCTGGGGAAACAAATCTTGCTTTACAGGAATTACTTGGCTATACTGGTTTATTTTAGCAGGGCTGTGCCAGGGCCAGTGCTAGGCCAATGATGCTGCTCTGCTGGCAGGTCTGGAGTCTGGTGGTTTCTTAGTTTCCCTGAGCTGTACCTGGAAAAGTGTGGCTTTTGTGTGCCTGCAGGGGTACTTGCACTTCCACTCCACTCCTAGGACATGCAGACTTGTGGAGGTGAGGCTGGTACTGCCTTGCTGTGAGTGACAAAACTTGGATGTGAGAAACTAGGGGAGTGTGAGTAATCAGCAGGTGGACACGTCCTGCCCTTTGCTGGTAGCAAAAGCCCAGCTCACCCAGTTTAAAGACCTGAAGATGGAGAATGTTAAGTTGAAAGGAATTTCAGGATTTTCTTAAGTGTAAATACTACTGGGATATGCAGCTGATGTATGGCTCATCTCTGCCAACTGCAGGGATTCATCGCAGCAGATCCTATATGCAAGAAACCCAGGTATTTTTTGAACCCATTGTGCCTTTACTACAAATCTGACTGCAATTCCTGAATCTGTAGCCTCATAAAAGGGCATTTCACTAGCACAATCTCTCTCAAATGCTGACTTCTAGTTTGACCTTAAATAGATTTAAATAAATATCTGGGATTAAAACAGTCCTGGGGAAGGCTGTCTGCTTGACAGAGCAAGCAGGAACCTAACTCATACCTTGCCTGAATTTTTACTGCCATGGGTCACCATTGCTGTTTTCCTTCTGAATGGAGCCCAGCAAGGCAGTGCCATTTCCCTCACAGCTGAAGCAAGGCTAAGCAGATGAGCACTGGACCAAACAGCACAGGGAGCTGGTCCCTCATCCAGGCACAGCTTCTTTGCTGTAAGATCACTCTGACATCTACAGGAAGCTCTCAGCGGCTTTAAACATTGCTCTCCCGAGCAGAGAGGATTATGATCAGACCTGTGAGGCTTGCTCAGGAAGGAGTCACACCAAGCTGACTCTTGTGTCCTTTGAGAACATCATGCTCCCTGATTTAAAAGCATCCTGCAGTTCTCTCAAATATAAATCTGGCTGTGATGCCCATGGGTACAGTTTATCCACAGGCTCCAGTTCGATTCTTGCTATGAGAATTCTCTTCAGGCTTGACTTACCAGCAGATGTTCAGCTGAAGGTGAGGTGGGTCACTCTGGCCATAAAGGCTGTGTGGACTCCAGTCAGACCCTGAAGAGGAGTAAGTTTTGGCTGTGTCCTGAGTGGTGGCTCAGCACAAGGCATGCGGGGAGCAACTCCTTTAATCATATTCTGAATATATATGGACTCCTTAATTTTCTGGAAATCACACTTGCTTGGCATGGACAAACCTGCAATATCTTCTCCTTGAGTTGCTGAATGCCTAGACTTAACCTTGGCTTTCAAATTGCAGGTTTTGTTTATTGCAAGCACTGAGAGCAGCAGGACTTAAGCTACCCAAATTGTTCAGTGCAAACTATTAGGTAAATAGTATGAAGAGTGCTGTAGGCCACCCAAGGGAGCATCGTTTAAGGGCACTGACAATTAAACTGTTGCAAGTTGAAAATGTTCTCTCAGTCTTAGAATAAAAAAAGGGAGATGTACTTCTGTAGTCCTTTCTGTAGAAGGTGTGTTAAGGTCTGGCTCTTTACCTTGGTAAAGGTAAAGGCCTAAGTAAAGACATTTTCAGGATCCTGTTGTGTTAAACATTTTTCTCATTCTGTATAAAAGTTGACCCTTTTCACTCTCTTGCGTCCTCAGAGTGAGTATAAAAGCTGCCAGCTCAGGTGCCCGCTGCAGGGGAGGGGGAAAGAGTCACGGAACAGGAACCAGAACAGCTGATACAAATTACCTTTCAAATTGGAGCAAATGCTCCCAGAAATGTCACCTATTAAAAGATCAACTAATAAGTTCCTGCTGCAGCCCAAATAGCTCAACTTAAAAAAAAATATAATAATAAAATGCTGGTAGTCTTCTGGCCCAGGCTTTTTGTGAGCTCTGCAATCTGAGCTTTGTCAGTTTTGTACTTAGCACGATTGATGAGGCTCTGGGTAATATTTATTACCAAAACCCGCTGGATCCTTTTGAAAACTTGGACCTTTAAGAGATGAGAACAGACATATGACTTCTTCCCCTTGCCAAATCAAAGATGAGGACCATAGCAGATAACGATAGAGACTGCTGGTGCCAGGGATGGGGTTGCTTTGCTGATTCTTCCCCTGCTGGTTTGGTATATGTTAATTTGAAAAATTCAGCAAGCCTTCCAGTGCACTGGAGCCTGAAAGAGCAGTATGATTTTGATAAGGTTGTACTTAACAGTATGTCTGTTATTCCTACAGCTTCCAAGATGAACATCCCTCAGCTGCAAATCTCTAAAATAAGTATGGTTTGACTGCTTCCTAATGGGTAGATCTCATTTTCTTTGAGTGACTCCTGATCACTTTTCAAAGTCATGTGTGTAATCACTGTGAAACCTACAATTTTCATAATTATAAATATTGGCTATTTTAAGGTTTTTGGAATCTTCCTGTCACACATTTCTTGTTTTCCCAGTTAACTTGTGATGCTACCAGCTGTGAACTTGGAAGGTCTGTGCCTTCCTGGCATGGGTAAGGATCTTATTGGTAAAAAGATATTTTAGCTATGGAAAAAGCCTATCAAAGAAAGGCTAACTAGTAAAACAAAGCTCTGTAATTAGTAGGTTCTTAAAGCTAATGATAGTGAAACCAAGTCCTAAATTGGAGGCTGTGGAGTCCAAAGGCCACTTGAGCCCAACTGATTGACAGGATTATGTCTGTTTGTGCAACTGCTGATTGTACTTATAGTTGAGTCTTTTAAACTTATGGTCATCTGCTTCCTGACTCATGGCAGCTGCTGCAGTGGCTAGTGCTGAATCAGATACGGTTGAATGGGTTCTATGTACAATAGCCTGGCATGAGCAAATCAAGTTTTCCAGGTCAACCCCTCAAAGAGTCTGTAAATTAGAGCAGTTAGCAGCAGGGCCTACCAGTGAGATGCTAAACAGAGTGATGTGTTAATGACAATTGTATCATAACAGAAAATAGCAAGTCCAGGTAGGCATGCAATGAAATCTAACATCCAGACACAAAGGGTTTGCAGTTTGATTGGAGGGAGGACCCCAGTTGGGATGCAATGACTGTCTGTATCACTCATCTGGTAAGTAAGATAATTTTCTCTCTGCCCATATCATACTTGGCACAGATCCCAGCTGTGGTGGGCTGGTGGCCTTTGGCTGCTGATGGAGTAGAGCTTGCTGTTGGGGTTAGACTTCACCCACGTAGCCTAGTTTAAAATTAGTAAGGATGTTTCTGCATGGGTGGCAGTTGCACCTGCACATTGCAGATGTGTCTGTAATCAGGAAAAGGCTGGAGGGAGATGTGTTTTTACTCTTGTGGAGTAGGAGGGTAAGATGAATGGTCATTTGAACACAGTTACAGCTTTCTGTGTGGGTGAATCACTGCTGGTGTTTAGTGTAAGACATTCCACCTGGGGGAGGAGTAGGACAGCAGAGACTCTTCTGTCTCCCTGTGAGAACCATGCAGGGGAAACACTGCTAGCAGATTAATACCTCTGGCTTGCAACCCGCTCTAACACAAATTCTTTACGGAAGCAGCATTGATGTAGACTCCTGGAGAGCCACTCAGGAGGCCTTCTGCCTCTACACCAAATGTTCCATGGGAACTGGGAACCAGTGAATCACAAACAGGGTTAGTGCAAGTGGGTCTCATCTTGTCTGACACTAGACACACCAAGTCATGTAAACAAGATGAGCTAAGACCTAAACCTACCTATGCCATGAGAAAAATCGTGCTGTCTACTCTATACTGTATGCAGAACACACACCTCAATGCTTTGGGTTTTGTGCTTTATTGGCTGGATGAATAGAGTTTTCCCTGCATGATGGTGACCACTTGCCTTACTGATGTGATATGGGTAACAGGTGGCCCCTGGCATTCCACTGCTTTCTGCAAAGCTTTAATTCTAGCTTTTTGACAGGCTGATATACCAGTAGTTGACTTTGCTGGAGTGCTTCCTAGGACCATCACCAAACTGCCTCACCTGTGATGCTTGAGTTGGGTTATTCTCAAGCTACTACTCAAGGAGGGTTTTGTTGCCCTGTGGCAAATCTGCCAGTTCTGTAAGGGTGCCTTGATTACCTTAGAGTGGCACATCCTGGAGGGCAGCATGAATTAGAAGGGGACATCACATGCCATACTGGGGATGAGAATAGGGTTTGTACTCCTCGTCAGGGAAGAGAATTTTGACTTGTCAAATGGGGAGAAGTAATTGTTTGCTACCGCTTTCCTCTCCAAATCCTCTCCTATGTAGGAACAAAGAATTTGTTCTCCCTCTCTGTAGTGATGTTTCTGCCAGGGGCAGCATAAAAGGGAAATAACAGGGTATATGGAGCCAAGAGGCAACAGAGTGTCTGCACTGTGCCAGACAAACCAACCCAGTGCAATATATTAGGTGAGGGCTAGAGCCAAGAGCTCTAATTCACAGTGGCTGTGATGCACTGTGCCTCCAAAGGCTTGTACAAAGCCTCCCCTTCCTCAGATCAGCCCTCTTTGGTGAACAGCACACAACTCGCAAGGCTCTCAATATTCCCTGTGCATATTTCCTGGGGAGTATAGTCTTGCTGTGATCACTAAGCCTGAAAGTAGGCTGAACGTGGGGTAGAGAACAAGGTCATGGCCTTTCTGCTCCCCCTCCCTTGATATTTTTGGTTGACTGAAACAGTAGAGCTAGATGCTAATAAATCAGCAGTCAGCCATGCCCTTCTGAATAATCTTCTATTCCCCTAAATTATCTCTTCCATCTAATATTGGTGATTTCATATAATTAATGCTAGAGAAGGGAATGGTTGGGATTCATGGCCTGTAGGAACACAATCTCTTGCTATGCAAGTTTCTCCTGCATGTGAAAGAACTCTGCCTTAAGTAATTGTTGCCCTGATTTTAGGATTACTGCTAGAATAAGTTAAAACAGACAAACCAAGTTTCCTGATGCATGGCAGAGGGGGCTGGATCCATGAGGTCTCTGCTTTCGCCTGACTGCGCTGATAACATTTTACACAGGCAAACTGTGTGCTAATCTCAGGGCGGCTGGAAATCTCGCTGGGAAGGACACTGCCTGCCACTCCTGTATAATGGAGATGGAGCGTTTAGACACACGCAGGCTTACATAATTTCCCCGACTAAGTGACTTCCTCTTTGATAATGTATACATCAAATGTGCCTTAAACTGCCATCCTGTTTTCCTGAAAGCTGGGGCAAGGCTGTGCAAGCTGGAAATAATGATCCTGTGATAAATGAGGGAACTTAACTTCATAGGCAGGGGGGCAATGGTGCAGGTGATATTCTTGTTAAAGGCACAGGGAAAGCCTTTGTAGGGGCTTAACTGATACCCCTGATACTGTGTTTTTGGTTACGGTGTGGTCTTCAGGTGGGGAAAGAGGATGTTTTTTGGGGGGGATGATTTCTGCCCTGCTGACTTGAAAGGGAGGAGAATATGTGTGTCCAGGGAGTGGGAGCAGCCGTACCCACTGAGCCACAGCATGGTGGCAGTGTGTCTGGCCCCTTCAGGAAATATCTGCTGGTTTCCGTCAAAATACTCGTTACTCTAAAAGGATGGCTTTGAAATCTGTTGGTGTATGGATTTAGGGAAACATTAACTGATGTGACGAACATCTGGCCAAATGACACATAGGCAGAGAGGCTACAGTTTCGTGCTCAATATCTGTGCAGAAGTGGTCATACTTTATCCGAAGGGAGTTATGTTCAAGAGCCAGTGATGAGTCCACAGATCTCATGAGTTTCATTTGTAAAATGTGTGACCAGAGGTTATATAAAAGGCTTCAAATTGAAGCCATGCTGCTGCATTTGTTGAGCTTCTTTGGGAAAAGGGCAGCTGTCAACAGTTTCCTGAACTCATCTCCAGCGTTTAGATGGTGACTGTCGGTAAAGGTAGTGGTTTTTCTCTCTTTTGCCTCCCTTGTTTTGCCTCTGCTTGTGGTGTTAACTCCCAGTGAGAAAGCTGAAGGGATCTTTTGACTTGGGTTTTCTCTGTCTTATTTAGGAGGCTCATTGCGTTCGTTTTGGATCTTGCTCAGACGTAAACTTGTTTGTTTATCTCTTTGCAAATGTAAAACATGAGGCTTTATGGGTGTAGAATCAGTTCTTTACAACTCCTTGGGTAGAAGGTTTAATCCTCTCTTAAGGGTGAGGAAAGGCACACAGATAGAGCTTCAACGACTGACTGGAGGCCTAATTATGGGTAGAGAGTAATCTTGAGATTAAAAATAAGGTTTGAATTCAGCCCCTTAATGAACACTCCTAGATCTCACTGCCTCATTTTATGCAGATGTACAAGCAGCATAGGTTTTACACAACAGACTCATCATGTTGACTCATCGGAAGGAACAGAAAAGGGAGTATGTCTGTATTACCCACTATCTGCCTTTTGCGATGCACTTTCCCTGTCTCTGTACCTTAAGCGGCTTCCTTACTGTGATCTCGAAGTGTGCATGTGTTCGTGAAGCACAGGCTTCCTTGCCAGATGGAAGTCTATGCAGTCACACTTCAAAGGAAGGGGAAAAGGTAGAGGGGGAAGAAGTTACTTTTGGCAGGATGGAGCTCGTTCTGGAATCTGCCCCCTTGCCCTAGGAATGGTGCAGATGGGTATGGGGACTGCTGTCTGCCGGTGCCTGGACTGCATATTCTGGGGGAAAACGGAAGCCTACAAATTAGTGTCTCTTCTTCTGATTGTCTCTATTTTAGCATTTAACTTATTGTTCTTTCCCCTCTTCCCCTTCATCTCTCCCTGCCATCAGCTGCAAAACTAATGGCATCATGTCAAAATCTGTTAATGCATCTGCTGTGCAGGTTCAGGTTATACAAAGTATTAGCTCAGCCAGTCTGCAAGCACCTGGGGAACATCTGTCTGCTAACACACAGAAGACTCTGGGTGACAGGGGAAGTTAATAAATCTAATTGGTTATGAAGCAGTATTAGGCANCCTCTGCTGGACCCATTCCAATCACCTTGGAATTCTTGCAGTGTCCCCAAAGCTGTTGCATGGACTCTCTCTGTGCATGGACCATGGCCATAAAGGGTCCTAGGAAGACTTGCTTCGGATTTGCTAAGTCTCAGGTATTGGTGGTTGATAGCATTAGTATGAAGTTCTTGCTCTGTTATTACACCCTCTTTTCTCTAGTGACTCTAGTGGTGATGGTAATGAGTGACCTCACCCAGCCCATGGATGTTGTGAAATTTCTAGTGGGTATGATTTTTGTTTCTCCCAGTAAGAGTATATACTGCCACTGAGACTTTTGCTATTAGTGGCAGAACCCTGGTTGTTTCTCTGAGCAGCAGATGCTAACTGTGTCTCCAGTGGAGACCTCTTCTTCCCTTCTCCCCTAAGAAGTAAACTATAATTATCCAGACTGAAGGTAGGAGAAGGGTTTATGAGGTAGAAACTAAAGATGGAGATGTTTTTAGCAAATCGATAGATTTCTGAAGAGCTGACTAGCACAGTGAGAGCTGTTGAAGGACTGGCAGAGAGGATCAACAGCATGAATCCATCTAGCATAAGGCACAGCCACTTGTATTGACTCAGCCTCTTGGCTGCTGCTAGAAAATCTAAACAGGAGTTAAAAAAACATCCCAAAGCTGTCTCCCCTATGGAGAGTCAGATATGGTGGCTGAAAATCTGCTCTTCACTAGACTGCACTCTATACCAGGTTTTTATTGTTTTCTGACCTCAGTGAACCATGGTGGCCTTGGGGAAAAGGGGAGTGTAAGCAGCATGAGGAGGAAACGCTTGTAACAAAATTGGGAAACAACAGCCACAAAGAAGACACTTTTCTGTGCTGCTGAACGGGGGATCCTACTGCTTTAACTCATCTGCTGCTTCTGGATAACCTGATAGAGCTCACTTTCCCAATCTGCAGCAAGCTGGGGACTTCCTTGCTAGATCCTGCTACATATTCCGGGTGGTTGTGTCACAGGCTAGTGACTGGTTCTTCTTCATTGTCCCCAAGCATCTTGTCTCAGTCTAACGGTCTAGGGAAACATGCTGAAGAATATTTGCTTTCTCCACAGACTGGAGAAAGATGGCAACACATACATCCCCAGCTTTGGCTCTCCCTCAAGCCTGGTAGCAGAGGGATCAACCCCAGCAGGCTCAGTCCATATGTGGTTGCCCTGGCAATGATGCATGAGGACACAGTGTCGGCTGATGCCCAGTGTACTGCTGCCAAGAGAACCCATGGGTTATTGTGATGCATGAGTTACCATGATGTATGGGTTACTGTGATGCATGGATTACCATGATGAGATGCCTGAGGATCTAGTTGACCTCATTGGATATCCAGTTCAAGGAAAGATATGCTTTTCTCTCTCCCTTTCATAGGATGTGAGTGCTGCTGACAGAAGTTTCCACAGATGATCCCATACCTGACAGCATTTCGAAAGACAGAAATGGGGCAAGTGGGAAGGTCACAGGCCTTGGATCTGAGTGGGAAGAGGTGGAAGATCCCTAGGGTGCCTGTCAAGACAGCTCCAGGAAGTAGAGCTGAGTAGGAAGATGATCTTTACTGGGAAGATTCCACTGAGGAGGTTCCTGCTGTGACACTCCCTGCTTCTGTAGATAGACTGACCCTGGATCCAGATTGGTTTTACGGCTTACTGACATCATCCCTTTGGTAGTTGTGTCATCAACATCCCTGTGTGCTAGGCCATTCACCACTGCAGGCGTAGTTGGTCCTCAGAAGGCAGCACTTTATGGTCTGCTCCACGGTCAAGACTTGCTTGTTTCTACTCTTTCCGGAGCTTATCAGTACCCTGCAACCATAACTGCTCCTACCCCTTCCCCTCAGTGATAGATTGCATGCTGGGGATGTCTCTGTGCCACCTGGCAGCCCATCCCATGGTCCCAGTGCTCCCAGTCTCTTTGTCAGGCTGGGCACGTTGGGCTCTGCTCCCCCGGGTAGTTTTGTTCCTTGCCCACCTGCGTGCTGATGCTATGGTAAAAATAACTCTGCACGGAAATGAGAGCACTGATTGGGATTTAAATAAAATTTACATAAAACTCTGCCTTGAGTACTAATTAATTAGGTGTTAAAAGCCCCTGAAAAAGCGGGAGAGGAGGCTTGTCTGCCTTGCCAAATGGAGGAGGCTATTAGGAAGGAGAGGCGAAGACCTCCGGTGGCCAAAGTGAAATACCGTGCTCCAGCTGGCTGGTGTGGTGGACGATTTGCTGCTGCCTCCCTTTAGCTGCAACAGGGAAGTGATTCCAGCCTCATTCCGTGTCGTCTCTAGGCCTCCTTCTTACCCAGGTAGTGCTCAGCTCCATGCAAGAGAAGAGGCATTTAGCTCCTGATCTTGTCCACTACCCTGGGCAGCAGAAGGTAAATGCAACATCAAGAGGGAGAGGGTCTATGTTAATACTTGCATGTGCTCCGTGGTAGCCCCTCAAGGCAACTTCTCTCCGTCCATTAAAAATATTACAAGAGACAGCTCTGTGGCTTGTGGTGACTTACTGGTTAATTAAGCAATGAGATGTACCGGTCTGGGTGACACCACCAATTAACTTGTTCCTCATACTGTCTATCTAGTTTAATCTATCTAGCATTTTATAGAATGCTCATGGCCACAGAGAGGCTGAGGGTAGGGAGGCCTTTAAATTTTACTGCAGTTTATATGGTGCTGTCTGAATCCCATGACCACCATTAGAAAATGGGTCATGTAAATGGACAAGCAGGGACGTTCAGTTGCTTGAGTCATTTCCAACGGGATTGAATCTGCTTTCCATGTCAGAGAAAACATTTGGCTTTCCCTGGAAACGAACTGGACTCTTCACACCCCAGCAGGTCCTCAGAAAATTCAACAGGGTGGGTTATGAGGCTTCTCCACTCGATAGCTCCTTGCTGCACAGTGGGAGAAGTCCTGCTGCATGCTTAGAGATGGGGCTTGACAGGTTATTGATAATAGTTGGAGAGAGCCTCCCATTTGGGGATAACTGGAAGAATTAAAACAGGCTGGTTTTTGTGCTTTGAGGATCTTCCAGTTTTGGAGGATCATGGTGCAGTTTTGATCTTGATGGACGTCTTGATGGAGACCGCCTGTCAGGTTGAGCTCGCAGTCTGTCTGGTTCCTGGCTGCTCTGGGAAATGTCCCTGTCTCCTCCTTAGCCCACCTTGAATAGCAAATCACCTTCCACTTGCACAGTGACAAGCTTCCTTGGTTTGTTGGCAGCTCACTGGTTGGCCTGCCCAAAGCTAGGATGACATATGCTCCTGTGAAAATTGAGGTTTTGTTCCAAATCAGGACACGGACACCCCTGCCAACGTAATTAAAAACATTGAAATCCTTTCCAGAATGGAGTTTCCTTTTCTTGCCCAGCTGTACTCCCAAAGACTGCAACAGTCCACAGCTGGTCATTAAATATATGGGAGCTGCAATAAGACTTGATCTACCTCAGCCTTGGCATACACTCCACTTACCTTGAGATGACCAAAGAGTCCCCAAATCCCCACTTTTTGATCTCCCATATTTCCCACTGCATCCCCCAAACCCAACCATTTAAACTCCGCAAATGTTTTGCCCAAATTCTTTTTCTCGGCATTTCTCCTTGTACAGATCTGTGCCCCCAAATATTTTGAAAATTCCAGTGTCCCTGGCACTAAGCTGTACCTTTGTGACTTGGTTTTGTGTAAGTAATCAAAGCAGATTTGCCTTGATCAATGCATGGATGTGGAGCTTTCAAGGAATATAAAGTGGCCACCCACCCTACAGCAGGTATGTAGTGGATCACCTGTGCTTGAGCTAATGCAGTTCAAGAAAAGATGGGAATAGAGACTCCTGTGCTTTTTTCAGTGCTAAGAGATTAATTTTAGTTCTTCTGCCAAATTCCAGGTGAGGTTGTTGCACAATGCTTATCTAATCCTTCCTTTGTAAATAGCACTTGGCTGTAGCTATGTTGTTTGGGATTTTTACCAGAACAGTAATGGTCAAAGGCCTGGGGAGCAAAGTCTCATGATCCAAATTAGAATTCTGCAGTGCTGGGTTCTATCCAAAGATGGGAGAAACCAGATGGAGACAAACCTGTGGTTCTCTTCCCCTGCCCTAATTATTACCCCATTTCAATGTTCATATTTGACATATTTAAATTGGGACTTTAGGCTGAGTGAGAGCATGGTTAGCATAGCAGGCTCCATACACTTTTGAAAAACAGATTTCTTCCCAGAATCTCAGACAGGCTTAACTTTCATTTTCAGGTTACATATTTTACCCTCAAAGTGAAGTGTAAGCGTGGAGGTGTTTTGTTCTGCGTGGATATTGAGGAGCCCACGGTGTCTGTTGTTTTGGGAAAAGTTTGTTCCCTTTCCAGTGTCCGACATGTCTTTGTCCTACAACATACAACACTCTGCCAGCCTGTGCAGTCCGTGTTGCAAATGGAGACACCATTTGCAACATGCATTGGGGGTGAATTTGTGTGGACTCCAGAGCTGTGGATTCCACAAAAGTAGCACCTCTCCTCAACTGGACAACGTGTTCTGTGGTCAAGGTGGTCATGACTGAAAGTGGCTGCATCTGCATGCAATATGCTGATTTTTAGGTGTTGAAAACATGCCTAATTGTGTGAGTCTTTGGCAAGGTATCCAGACCAGCTCCAGTGCTCAATTTGTCTCTGATTTCTAACACTACCTTCACCACAGAAGTGTTTGATCTCCACTCAGCAATGTATGTTAGAAGCTCGATAAGCATACATGTAACTAAATAGGCGGATTTCTGAAGAGAGGAAATAATTTTGAAATATGAGTACTTAACTATCAATTGCATTGGCTTATCAAATGCTTTTGGAAGGAAACTCAATCTCTCTTTGTTTCCAATATATTTATTTAGTGTCAGGCTTATAGTTTAATGTTTCTGCAATTGTCAGGACTTAGAAAGGCTTTACTCCCTCCAGTCTTCTGAATTTGGTTTATTTTCCACCTTTCTCTACATCACTGGTGACAGTCATGGCTCAGGACAGGATGCAGATCACAGAGTAGTGGTAGAGCTTCAGATACTTTTGATGTGTCCTGCTCACATGCTCAAGATGTTTGCTGAGCTTATGATTTTTCCTGCTAGATATGTGAACCATTTTTAGCCCTTGTCTGAGGGAGCAAGGATGCTGCTTCCTAGGATCTCCTGGGAATTTTGTTTAACAAACTCCTTTGAATGCAGAGATCCATAACAATGACGGCACTTATGCTCTGTCTGACCTCTTCCAATGCCACATTACAATGGTGGCATACTATGGGTCTTAAGTTTGTAACAGTTTTTGGAAGCATCCTGTAGCCCCTAAACTGAGTATCTCTTCTGTGGCTTCCTGTGACAACCAGGCAGCAATCTCAGTGCTGTACCTGGTCTGACTTACTCCTTTACTTAGCAGGACACCTGCCCAGAGCTCCTCATACACTGACTGAGGTTAGGATGGTCACGTTAAGATCGGTTCTGCATTATCATACTTCCCAGCAGAATTTAGCCTTAAATGTAATTACCTCAGCCTTTTCATGCATATCCTCTGTTTGCTAATGTTTACCCTTCTCCTTAGCTGGAGAAAGTCCAAAGAATTTATGTCAGTTATGGTGAATGGAGGGAGTGGTTTGTGGGGTGGTGAAGGCTCACTGCCTCCAAAATTGCTTCATTTTATTTGAGCCATTTCAGTCACCTCCTGTTATTGTAGTGATCACAAGGAAGCTAACTAGTCCTCAACTCTCTTAAAATATTTAAAATCACTTTATGTTCCTAGGTGTTGCTGTTTTTCATTTATTTTGGCTTGTAAATCCAAGGTCTTTTATTAATGTATATTCTTGATCTCATCTCTACACTGCCATGGCTACTCCAAGGGAGACCCTGGAGGGCAGCTCCAACTATTGGATGGGGTCTAGGACTAGAAGGGAGCTGTGATAATCTCAGTCCTGCTCTCAGCTGCTTATGTGTGCAGGGTAAGTCCTGCAGTTCTTGGGAGAGGATTTACAGCACTATGAAGGTGCCTGACAGGGGTCATACTGGGATCTTTAGTAAGCCACAGGCACCCAAGTACATCAGCAAATCTGCACCTCATTCAGTCCCTCACAGCAGGATCCTGAATTGATCTGTAAGAAGGTAATCCATAGGTAGAAGCAGCTGGTGGATACCTTGCTGGCCATAACTCTGAGGAATGGGGTTCTGCTTGAGCCCAGGGGACCTGAATGGCAAATGGCAGAATGATGCAACGCTGGGAAACTGAACTCACCAAAAACCTTTCCCAGCCTCACTAGTGAGCTGTCTCCTTCCGCCAGGACTCAGCCCAGCTATCCAAACAGGTTACCATCTTCAAAAAGACATGACTATAAAAAGAAAAAATTCAATCTGTCAGATCTATTTTGACTTGTCCAAATGTGGACTCCCCTTACCCCCTTCTTCCTAATTACCCTGGCCTACAGTCCGGGTTTGACAGCAGTCAGCCCAGGGATACGTTTTCTACACACCCACATGTCTCTTGGTGACTGAAATGCTGTTGGTGAACTGTCTGTACCAGGTTACTGTGCAGTTAGAACATGCTTCTTGCAGACACAAGAATCACCGATGAGTGAAATAGCTTTTCTTCAGCTAAATATGCCATGCATTTAAAATGTCTGTCCTCTATGATAGGATCTTCCAGGCAAAGTGATGGAAGGTGTGTGGGCTGGAACTACGCCTCAGACAGAGATATCATAGAGATCTAACAGAGACATTGAGAGTAGAATGGATGGGCATGAATGGCACCAGAGGATGTGGCAGAAGGACAGGAAGGACAGCTGTTGATGACACCTAAACTAGAAGATTTTCAAGATCACAGCACAACTTCTCTAAAAACCCAGATCAGGAATACAGCAAAAGACAGACTGAAGCCATTAAGAGGTAAGGTAAAGAACAAGCCTGGAGCCATTAAAAACATCCAGGTAAGGAGACTAAAGAGAATGAGTAAATCAGCAATGTTTCCTAATACTTCTGAGAGGTGGAACAGGGAGAGGAGACAAAAGATCACAACCACTGTGAACCCTTAAAATAAATAAAAGGCAGATCCTAAACTGTGGTTGCCTGCCTAAGAGGAATTCTAGAGGTGTGATGACTCACTATCTCGTGTCCATTGTCCACCTCTCATTGCAAGGAGTCCTAGCTGGTCCACATAAGCACACATCTGTTGGTGCCTGAGAACCTGTGGGCATAAAGGAATGAGTGTGAGTGAAATCAGTGGTTTAGAATAAAAATGTCTCCCCTGACAAAGTAACTCATTGAAGTCTGCTGTATTAGTTGAGATTTGTTCAACAGCAGAGCGCTCTGGGTCGTGGTAGAGGAGTCAAAGTGTGATAAGCCTTAAAAGATGATGTTCTGCATGAGGAATATGGAATATTCACACGCAGCCCTGTGAAGGTAGGTGTGTGCTCCAAAGCCTGTGGTTAAATTAATTCTTAAAGCTCCTCAATTTGACATTGCTTTCCTCTCCATACAGAATGTAACTGAAGGAGGGATAATTTTCTCTCCTCCTCTGCTTCCTTCTTTCTCTACCACCTGTTCACACATACGATGTCTTCTGCCTCCAAAGACTATACATACTATGTTGAATGAACTTATTCCCATGCATGGCTGTGGTCCTGAGGCAAAGGTTTGTTGTGAATATTGAAAAGGCAGGCTGTGAATGAGGGGAGAAAAACTCTACAGATTTTATATGTTCTTCCTTGTCTTAATTTCCCTGTAAACTCTGGCTGTAACCCATATGTGAGCTGCAAGACAGCTGTCAGACTGAGCACTGCTTATTAATACATCTAGTGAGGAAATGAGGGTTGGGCTAGTGCAATAAGGAGAAGCAAAGCCTTCATCCCAGTTGACAGATGGCTCCTGGCTACTGGCTGGCCCCAGGGAGACTGGAAGAGACTGCAATTTCATCCTTCTCTCTGTCTCTAAGCACCTTGGATAACGTGAATGTCTGAAGTCCTTATGGGCTTTCTCCCCCGCCCCATTTTCTCTCAGAGAGTGGGGGGACATGCTCGCTGCCTGAATGCAAAATCAGTCTTCTTTATTCTCTCTGCTCAGCCACAAACCTGTTGTGTTCAAGCACAAGTCCTGCTGTGTGAGTCTATAGTGTAGATAACACTGGGCAGTTTTGTGGCTCTATATAGTCAGTGCTTAAAGGGTGCCTGGATCCTGCCCGTCCTGCCGCTTGCTTGCTGTGTACACTGAGGTGTGACTGGGTTGGAGGCAGGGGGTGACTGGTGCATGCTGAGACACAGGTTTTCTTTTGTGTGGTATGTCTCCGTATAGGCTGGGCTTACATAGAAGCACACCCGCTGTGCATGTTACAGGTGTGGCATTGTCATGGTTTAACCACAGCTGACAACTGAGCGCTATGCAGCCGCTCACTTGACCCCCCAAGCTGCAATGGGCGAGAGAATCAGAAGAGTAAAAGTGAGGAAAAACTCATGGGTTGAGTTAAAGGCAGTTTAATAGGTGGAGCAAAAACTACTCATACAGGCAAAGGAAAACAAGGAATTCATTCACTGCTTCTCATCGGCAGGCAGGTGTTCAGGCATCTTGAGGAAAGCAGGGCTCTATCACACATAATGACTACTTGGGAAGACAAACACCATCCCTCTGAATGTGTTCTTCTTCCCCTTTCCTCCCTTTCTTCTTCTTCCCCCAGATTTACACACTGAGCATGGTGCCACATGGTATGGAGTAGACCTTTGGTCAGTTGAGGTCAGCTGTTCTGGCTGTATCCTCTCCCAGCTCCCTGTGCCCTCCCAGCCTGCTCGCTGGTGGGGTGATATGAGAAGCAGAAAAAGCCTTGACTTCCTAGCAACAACTAAAACACCAGTGCTCTATCAGAAGTACTTCTCATCCCAAATCCAAAACATAGCACTACAGCAGCAGCAAATAAAAATAGTTAACGCTATCCTAACTGAAACCATGACAGGCATAAAATGTAATGACCCACTGAGTCAGAACAACAGTCTCCACAGCCCAGACCCTGGTGTCCTACGGTGCCACTAGGAGATGGTATTCTGGAAGAACATAGGAGCCTGGCTGCTCTCAGCAGAGCCTTCTCTGTGTACACCACTAGCACCATGGCATTTGATGAGCAGAAGTCTGGTTTTCACCTTATCCACTGCTTTGATGAGTCTGTAAATCTTCCTGATGTCCTCCTCTCCAAAGCAAAGACCCTAACCATTTTAGTCTCTCCTCCAAAGGTGGCTGCTCCATCCCTCTCATCATTTTAATTACTCTTTACAATGTCTTTTCTGCCCTCCTGCAGAGCAAGGACCAGAGCTGTCCACTGTTCCCCAGAGCTGAGCGCATCTGGATTTTATGTGATGGCAAAAGGTAGATGACTACCCAGTGGCATCCTGTTCTACTCAGGAATCACCAACTTGAACCAGCACTACCTTTGACCCCTCTTCCCCTCCATTCCTAATATTGGACAAAACTGTTTTCACCAATCATTTTAGCTGTGGTATTTCCTCAGCCTTTTCTGTCTTTGTAAACACAACACTAACCAGAGAAACTTGCACAGTGTGTGCAAGAGAGAGACCCTGACTACTTCTGCAAATGTGGGGACAGCTCAGCTCAAAGCTCAAGCTCCCTTCCAACCAATGCAGTGAAGAAAGCCCCAGCAGATGCATTGTTGAGGGAAATGCAGCCACCTCTAGGTAGGAAGCTACCAAGTAGAGCAGGTAGAGGAGTGTAATGAGCCAGAGAGGAGTGAAGGTGAGAGCTACTGCTGACAGAAGCAGCTTGAGAGAATTTTGAGGCAGACTAACCACCTGAATTAGCAGTTGTCTAGTGGAGAACCTCTCCTAAACCAATTTCACAGTGTGTCCATCAACCTGTATTTCTGATGACCTTGCTGGAAGGTCTGCTAGGAGGCAGAGGAACAAGAATGAAGGAAGAAGGAAGGACTTCCCTGGCTCTTTTCTTGAGTGTGGAATGCTGAACTTTGAGTTAGCTTTGAATTACAATGGAGAGCAACAACCAAGAGAGAAAGCAAAGAAAGCACAGGCAGTTTCTTGGGACAGAATAACATAGCAGACTTACAATATCTAAAACTGAAATGTCCCTACACAAGGGCCATATTCAGTTTAAGGAGAGAATTGTAGCAATTAGAAACTGCATATATTCTCCAGCAATTGCTAACTGGACCACGGCAGGACTTCAGAGCATCACTTTCCACTCATAATAGTGCTTCTAGGCTCAGTCAGTGCAGACTTTTGCCAGTTCATTTAACGTCTTTCAGGTGGGAAAATGGGAGAAATGGGGTAGCCTGTGCCTTACTGTTGCATGCTTGTGACTCCAGGAAACCTTCTTGGGTCCTGCTGGCATTGCATGTGTCAGCTGGATGTTCTGGGGCAGACAGCAATGGGTGAGAGCACCACTAGGCAGGGGAAGGGTTCTCAGCGGGTTGAGTGTGGGTGCTTCTGGGAGGAGCACGGGGGCAAATTCACATTGTGTGTGAGGCCAGAATATCGCTGTGAATGGTGAAACAAACCAGAAAACCTATTTGCCTATTTTCATCCTGGTTCTTTCGCTGAACTCAGCGCCACAGTGGAGGTGATTAACTTGGGCCTTCTGAGTCTTAGTGTCATCAGCTAAAAAATGGGGCTAATATCAAGCTTGCCTACTTTCCAGGTAGTCGCAGCTAATTAGAGTTAGCATTAGTTAATGTTTGCACAGCTCTGGGATGTGAAAATGGCAATATCATGCTAAGTATTACTCCTGGTGCTTAGACACCATGATTCTTCATAACCAGAGCAGTCAATTAAATTAGCTGAAAGTGGAGAGATGCAGCAATGAGGAAGGCAGAGGAGTTATACAAACATAATACTGTATGCATGATGGCTTACAGCTGCAGAGGGCAGGGAAAGCTCTACTCCTGCTACTTAGGGAGCCAGAGAGAGCGAGGTCTCTGTTTGTGTAGGAGGGCAAGCATTCCTCAACCATGTTGGGCTGTTGCTGCTGCAGTCCACTGGCTGAAGAAGGGAAGGCTCAGCTCCTGACAGACTTCTGGGATAGAGGGTTCTGCTCAAGAATCACATGCCCCTTGCTCATATTCTGTCAAGGCTGTTTTTCTGTGAAGTCTACAAGACAAAGCTGGGCAGCACTTCCCAGAGAGTGAAGGCCAACCCTGCCTCATGTATGTCAGCCAGAACTGTCCTCAGTGGGGAGTGATGAAGACTCTTCACCAGGGGCAGCACAGGGCAGAATTTCACTAGGCACAGTGAAGAACTGTTCTGGGCATAACACAGCCTGGTAAGTACACTGTACACTGATCCATTTCACCCAGAGTCTGCACGTCAGCTGTGGGCAAGGAGCAGACACCCAGGGAGAGCGTAGAAGCAGGGTGAGAAGAGAGCTGTCTGTTCTCAGCAAGGCACTGTTCTGAAGGGGAAAGGAAAGTAGTAGGACTTGGTTGAAACCCAGAAGGGGGATTTAGAACTGTGCGATGCCATTTCCCAAACCTGGATTTTGTCCAAGACACTTGGATCAATACACTGGTTTTTGGCAATTGATGCGCAACAACTACCCAAGTCAGGACCTTGGCATGCAGCCTCTTTCAAGATCCATCCCCAGCAACACAGAGGTCCAAACCCCTGTAGGGGTGTGATCCACCAGGGATGCAGAGGGAAGATTGCTATGCTTTGAATCACCAGTGCCATTTCTTACAGCTCCCCAGTGCTAACCTACATATTAACTGAGGACTTGGCTACAGCTCCTGGCCTACTTCCATACTCTGCAGTTGCATTGCTGCCTTGAAATCACCCTCCTCACACACATGCACATGCGTACCCCTTGATTTCAGAAGGATACAGAAACTGTCACTGTTTTCTGTCCAAAACCCCTGCACAGTGTTGGAGCTGGTTCATCCTCAGGCACAGGCCCCATTTCAGTGCCATGAAACATGAATTATGTGTCTAGAAAGGTTATAAAAACTCCTTGGGACCTTTTGGAAGGAAGGTGCAATCTTGAGATGAAAAGTGGTATTAAAATGTCACCTGGTTTGACTGCTGGCACGATCAGGGCCTGTGGTTTTGACTGTGGAGAGGTATCCTCGTGATGCTCTAAGGCAAAGATTGCTGACACTAAGCATATTCCATTTATGAAGTCATAAAGGTGTCTGTACTCGGTAACTGATTTAGGATTTTGTTCCTCCTTCCTCCTCCTCTCCTTGTCCTATGATTTTTCTTCAGCCTCCTCCTCCTCACCACAATATCTCTTCTCCTCATGGAGAAGCTGAATATCTCCTGCTGTCAGAATGATTATTCTCCCCTGTATTAGAATGAATGATTAGTCTCTGTCTAGTTGCCTCCATAATTAAGTGCCGCATGAAAGAATATTCTTGTAAGTAACCAAGGCCGTGGCTCCCTGTGGGACTGTTGGGAGTGTGGTACTGCTTTCCATCAGCTTACACCCTCGGAGGTGGGTTTCCTGCATGGAGATGCCTTCACACTCAGCTCCTGACCTAGGTACCACACACACAAGCTGCTGTATCTGGGGCATGTGCCTCCTAGATGGATGTGTGCACTAGATGATCTCTTTGCATTCATTTGTGGGCTGTTACAGATATCTCAGCTGATGTGTGTATACACAGGGGCACACACTCAGACCCCCCCTAACAGGTACCCAGCACTACACACACCTATATGCTCCAGACCAAGGACTGAGGCTCTGCATATCTCCAGCTTGCTTTTCTCATTCCCTGACTCAAAACCATCAGTCTAGTCCTTTTTTTTTTTCTTTTTTTGGTATACCCCCTGGAGAACCCCCATATTAAGAGCAAGCTTAATATGATGAGGGGAGAGGGGGTGAGTGGAGAAGGGATATTGGGCAGCAATAAAGCACAGAGAACACCCCACCCTTCCTATAAATATCCCAATCGCTCCCCTGCTTCCTAGCAGCACTAATGAGGCTCAACAGGAGTGATAGAGGGTGACAAAGGAATCACTGATGAACAATCAGAGATGGTGCTCGGCTACTAATGCGACTAATGAGCTGCTTTGCATAAGATGAGAGGGAGGGAGGAAGAGGAGCAGATGGGCTTTTGGAGGGAAGGCCAGTGGCAGTAGGAACATCCTGCAGCGCAGCAGCGCTTGCTGCTGTCTCTTTGCTCCTTCCTCAGCAGGAGACACTGACCACAGGACAGCCAGCACTGGGCAGCTCTGCTCTAGTGGGTCAGGCACAGTCCACATCTTGGTGTGAACCACAGGTTATTACAACATCACAAGTCTTGTATCATCCTTGTGCACCAGAGAGGTTAATCCAATCATTTACTGACGAAAGGGGGGCACAACTTCTGTCACCCAGTGGCCAAGCCATGGACGTGGGGACCTCCAAAGGACAATTCACCATATGCTTAGAGATATCCAAGTTAGAGCAGAGATGTCAGGCTCTGAAAGTGTGTTCACCGTGACAGGCTGGACCGATTCTCCATTTGTCTGTCTTCTGAGTAAACACCAGATATGACCAGGCAAATACCCCGGGGGGGTTATTAGCCTGCTTTAAAGGGGATTAGCATTTTATTCCCTACGTTTTACCAGTATGAACTGAGGTCCAGCTGTAGGGGAAAACCTCAGGTTTCACAGGAGTTGGCAGCTGTGACACAGTTGAGGGAGGAGTGTACAGGAGAAAGAGCAAGAGACATAGACGTATGTTGCAAAGGAGAGATGATGGTCTGTGCCTCAATCAGACAGATAAAGCAGGGGGAGAGTCTCAACACACTCCAGACCACTAAGGTTTGGCAGGGTGGCCTGGTGCAATCTGACAATGCATGGCAGGTACACAAAGAGGATTTTCCAGCTTGAGACTATGACACAGGCAAACCACATTTGGGTCACTTTTCCTTGGTGCATTCACGCCACCGCTAATGTGAGACTGGAGAGACTATGGTACCCTGCTTTGCCTCTTAGACCTGACTGCTGATCCTTCCAGCACTTCTGAGTGAGAGCAGGAATACCATCTCTGTCACCCTATTTGAATACTTGATCCCTCTTAGGAAGCTGCAGGACACAAAATAAGCTATGATCTCTGTTGCAATTCAGACACACATCTGCTAATACCCAGCTTGAAGTCCATTAATGCATTTTGCTTTCACAGAAGCTCCCTGAACAGCCAGAAGATGGTGACGACCGTGCAGCAAGAGCAGCAGGTTAGAAAGGCTGCTGCATTGCTCTCGTTTGAATTCAGAAGCAGATGCTATAAATTATCTTGCAAATGGAGCTGTAGGAATGATTTTCTGCCTCACCTCCATAATTTGTTGGCACTTTATCTAGGTGCACAGCTGTGGGTGGGGTGTCCTCACAGGAGGGAGAAGGCACTGAGCCCTCTGCCCACTTATTAACTTGCACTGAGAGAGATGATTATGGGCTGGGTGCTGCTCCTCTAGCAGGGGGGAGCTGATGAAAACCTTTTTTTCTCTAGGGCAGATGGTGTTCAAGGCTGTACACTGACTTCTGCTCTTGATACAGCCTCCAGTATAGGGGGCATCTCTAGGATGAGATGGACCTAAGAACCACTTCTGTATTCAGAGAAGCCTATGGGCTACGTAAAGCCACCAGGTAGTCAGGTGGTACCTGTGCTCCTCTAACTTTTGCAGGGAAAAGGAGTAATGAAAGGGGATAATGTGGTACTAGACAAATGAAAATTACAGTGCTATATTTACTTGAAGCTAACCAGTTGGGATGCCCTTAGTGTTGAGCCAAGAGAAACTGCATGTCCTGGGAGTGTTCACAGGAAGCCGTGCTCCCACTCTTCTCAGGCTTTTTCCAGCTGCTTCTTCTTCACCTCCGGAGTCCTGCATGTTGAATTCCAACATGTGAACTCTGCAATTTGAGCCCTGGAGGATGTGATACCTAAACCTGGAGATCTAAGGTGAGCTGTGAGGCCAAGAATTTACATTGTGTTGCTTGTGGGATATTCAGTCCTGTCACAGCTGCTAAGTCTGTGTACCTTGAGTCTAGCACTCTGTGTCTTGTTATGAGTGTCCCTGTGTTGCCGAAGAGCTATTGAAAATGCTCGTCCTGGGTCACCTTCTGGTAGCATTGCATAGTTGCAGATCATCCTTGCAGAAAAAACCCATAGGTTTTCCCTGACTCTGCATGGAGAATATTGCAAGGAAAAGAAATAAAAAAGACATGATTGGCTCAAAATTTGCAACCCATCTTTTCAAATGGTCACCATGCTGTTCTGATGCCTGATCAGAGAAAAGAATCTGGTTCTTTGGCAATGTGAAGAATAATGTGGTGATCTCCTTAATGACTGTGGTGCTAGGAGGCTAATGGAGGCTAGAATCTTGTACACACACAGATGTAGATGTGTAGATTTTGCATGTCCTGAGATTTTACGGGATAAACCCATGAGAGACGACTGGGGCAGAACATGCAGACCGGATGGACAACATGCCACATGAGTTTTGCTGTTATGGTTTGTCACTGCCCTGCTGGTGATGGCGGTAGGGGTAAGTGAGTGTCACTTGACGAGGTGGGACAAAAAGAGAGTCTGGAGGCCAGTCAGCAGCACTAATCAGGAAAGCCTTGCAATGCAAAATCACAAGAGCAATGGGAGGATGTTACCCTGTGGCCATTGGTCTCTTCCCAGTCTGCTTTCTGTAACTGCTTTGCCGGCTTCAGGTTGTGATTGGCATATGCTGCCAGCTCCTTACCCAGAGAAAGAGTACTGCTGTGTGGGCCTTAACACCTTTGTACAGTTTTTTCCTTCAGGATCCAGAGGTGCTAAGACTGCTCATTTGGAGCACAGTTTTGTAACCTGTTCACCTGCTGCTGATCCTGGTTGTGGGACCCGAGAGCACGTGTAATTGTTTTCTCCAGCTACTGGCACATTTTGATCTCCACTTGCCTCTCTCCCATGGTCCCTTTCCCAAAACTTAGTCAAGCAGAGGCAAAAAGAGCAGGAAGGACACCAGATCGCCCTGTCTTCATATTCAGGAGAGGGTGGTTGTAGCTGCCCGAAGTGACTATGCTGCAGCTGATCAGTGTAAAGGTATCTCCCTCCCAGCTGGTAAATGCTCTCCTGCTTCCTCTAGGTAATATGCTGTTGTGGCTGAAGGATGCTGAGGTGTTTTCTGTTTAGTTATTACTGTTTCTAGTTTGAGAAGAAAATGTCTTTGCTGAAGCCATGATGGCCATGGAGCTGTTGTGCTGCCTATATTCATTCCATCTGTATGATTGTCCTGGATTTCATCAGCGGAACTGCATCTGCTGAATTCTTCAGCTGAGCACCTGGAGATACTTGTATTGTTAGATATTTGGATAGAGGTCAAGAGCTGTAGGTTCAACCACTCCTGTCACAAACTTCCAGTGCAAATTTAGACAAGGTGTTTTAACCTCTTATGCCTCATCCCTGCCTTCCATCTGCAAAATACAGGTATCTAAATGTTTCTCTTACTCACTTGGATTTTAAGTTCTTTGGAGCAAAGGATTTATTTTTACAACATGCATAACAGTCTCTCTTTGGGCTTCTGGGCATCACCATGCCATAGACAGAAAGTTTCAGTTAGTATTAAAGCTGATCATTTTTAGTAAGTGATCTAATGATGCTCTTTTCAAGAGGATGAAAGGCTATGCTTGGAGTCCTGTTCCAGTTCTTCTTATGTCATTATCTTCTGTACCTCTTAAGTTCCCTGTCCTGTTTCATATTCCCTTTTTCTCTTGAATTCTTTTATGCTATGCTGCTGGAGCTAAATAGCCGCCACAGACCACCTCAGAGTTGACATATGGACAATGGGAGGTGACAGAGGGGAACAAAGTCCCCTAATCTTAGAAGAGAACTGCAACTTTGTAATCCAAAATCTGCAGTCAAGAAGGATTTTAACTCTTGAGTTTCTGTTGACACCTCAGACCCTATTCACACTCCAAAGCAGCATGGTGGAAGGACAAAAAAACCTGATGCACCCAAACCTTCACAGATAATTGGCCTGTGGCAGTCACCTGCATATGCCCAGGAGCTCACTGTCTGTCATCTACGGAGACATCCATTTTGGGGAACTGTGTGACATCTGGGCACTTATATACATCAAGTAGAATATTTACAAATGCACCCAGTTGAGGGATAGGGTCTCTTTAGTAATCTTTCACTTCACCAACATCCCTAACGGGAAAAGTCTTCTTTCTCTGGTAGATTGCTCCAGCAGTAGCACCATAGGCCCTGTTGCCATGGAAACATGATTTTTCTTCTCATATTTCAATAATATATTGAAGATTTTCAGGGCCTTTTCTCCTTTTTTTTTCTGCTTGGCCTTTCAGCGTTTACTGTGCATCATATGCTGGAAGTGCAATGCTCTTATTCTTCAAAACCCAAACAAAAAACATCCCACGAAATTGTTCTTCCATCTCAACTGACTCTCTCTCTGCCATCCTTACCTCTAACTCCTTTCCTCTGTCATTTGATGGCTTAGGCTTTCTGTGCAATCTAACTCAGAAACAGCAATTTGCTTTATGTTGTACAAAGTTCCTTTGCTCGTACCCAAAAGCCCTCCCTGAGGGTGAGGGAGAATCACTGCTGCTATGGACCTGTCTTGCAGATGAAGTTTTTTTTCCGCTGGTTACACAATGCAGTTGAATGTCTTTTGGGGTATTGGGGTTGAGAAGGCAGGAGGTGTAAGGATTTCCACTCATGGGAAGAAAGTGATGAAATGTGCTTTCACAGCAACGATTTCCATCTCTGCAGTTTCACTGCCTTACAGTCTCTGCTGTGAAACCCACAGCCCCAGCCTGCTTGCTTCACTGCATAGAGCTGGGTGCACCTGCTTATTAAAGTATCAGTTGTTGGACAAACAGTAGATGAAATTAAGAAGTGATCTAGGAGCAGTTAAGCCCTGAGCTTTAGAAATGATCCTCACTGTGCTCTTCAGCTGCCTGTTTCCATGCATAGTCCATTCCCCTAACAAGCCCTGCAGTTCCCTCTAAGCAAACCGTGTCCCAACCCAGCAGAAACTCATCCCTTATCATCCATGGGCAACTGCTGGCTTGTGAAAACCTTTGTGAAAAGCCTTGAAAAGGGTCTTATGTGGGTGGTCATTGCGGTACATCCCCCAAGTATTCATGGGCTGCACTTGAGATAAACATTATCATCAGCACATCCTCTCATGTCTGCTTTCCTCCACTCTTTATGTGTTCCTCCACAAGCACAGCTTTGGGTTCTTTTGCTCCTACCTGCTAAGCTGACTACAAAGGATGTAGTTTGTTTGAGTTTTGTTGCTTCTGAGCGTGTGGGAATAACTGTCAGCCCTAGAGGGCAAACAGTGTTTTCTAGAAGATTAAAAAAAGAAAAAGGCAATTTATTTGAATACAGCAGGGGTTTGGACAGCACTGAAAGCATCCTCTGACCCATCAAAAGAATAAGCTAGGACATCAAAAAGCACTAGAGAATGCACAGGGTTACTGCTTTTACCTGCCAAGAATAAGAGCATCTCCTGGATCTCATAGCTGAGATACTGAGAGAGGGTGACAAGAGAGCAGTTAAACAACAACTAGTCTTAATGGGTGTTGGGCCTGCTGCAGAAAGAGAGAAATATAAAGGAGGGGGTTCCCATGATTCAAATCGCTCCTTCGTGGTAGTACAGGAACACAGGCGCTAAAGCAGTCATCAATCATCACCACTAATTCCTCATCACCTACAGCAATTGGCCCACTCCAGAAGAAGGGTCAGAAGGGAGCATTACCAGAGCCCAGTGTGTGCACTGCTGTAAGGCTTAAGACTGCAATTGCACAGTGTACATGTGTGATGCCTCCCAGGGAGATTGGTATCTGCTATGTTCTTATCTGTGCTCTCAAACAGAGTCAGGCTGAGCTAAGTCATTATTTGGTTAGGAGACCCGTAACTTGGGCTGGAAAAAGGTTTTGATGGATTCAGCATGGGTGAAATCCCCACAGAGTCCGTGGAAAACACTGTTCGCAAGTCAAAGGTGTGCATTTCGCTGTGGGAGGTGCCCTCTTTCTGGGGGGCAGAACCACAACACTGAGCACTTGAAGTCATGGAAGGATTTGCTCCACAGGGAGGCAAAAGTGCTAAACCCCACTCTGAGTTCACAGCCTAACGATAGAATTGTCTGCCACCAAGGAAAGTGCTTGAGACTAAATCATTATGTAATTGCACTGTAAACTCATGATTACTTATTGTGTTTCCTTCCAAAGATGCAGGTTCGAACAGAGTGTCTCTTATTTTGTAGCAATTACTGATAACAAATTGTTTAGCTAAAGCTTACTAAAGATACTTTTGGTCAAAGCCTCTATTTTTCCAGTGTGGACTAGAACTTAATATTTTTGGCCACCGCCCAAAGAGGTGACATTTCAAAGTATGAATAAAACTAGCATAACAACTTGCAATCGTGCGAGGACAACTAAGATCTACATTTCCTGTAATTCCTTCTGTTGCCTGCTGGTTTTACTCATGATCTGGACCATCTCAGTTTGCTTAAACAGCCAAATAAAAAGGCAAGAGCCGTTTTTCTGCTAGAGTTTTGTCTAGTCACTTGCTCAGGAGCTGTGGGGGACCGCTGCTGGGGGCTGAGGTGTGGAACCCCACCAGCGGAGATGAGAATATTGCTGCCATGAGATGAGTGGAGATGGGCTGCACGGAGCTGGGAGGGTGGTCCCGTGGGAAATGTAATTATCGTGCTGGTGCCAGTCACAGTGCCATTGGGCCTTAAATCCCCATGATCAGGGTTATCAGCGAGTGATCAGTGCTGGCAGGAAAAGGGGAGCAGTTTAAGCAGATGGGATCTCTCTAATCTTCCTAGTAGTTGTGTTTGTGCGTTGGTGCCGTGAGGGCAAATAATCTGGGCATCTAAATCCCTTGTCTACTCTTGGAGTTTATCCAAATGGATGTCAAGGTAAACAATCGCAAATCCTGGCTTGGACTGTCTACCCTTCAGGCCTCCAGTGATGTTGTCAGGCTGGGTGGTTGTGGACTGTGGTCCTTGCCAAATGTACACAAGGCTTGCTCTGAATGTGTCCTTCGGAGCAGAGCAGCCTTCCTGGCATGGCTTTTAGGAGCCAAGCCCTGTGCTGGCATCCAACATGAGTGAGGTTCCACCCCCCGGCGCCAGTCTGTAGCCTCATCGTGTGATGGAAAGGGGATCTGGGACTCACAAAGAGCAGGAATTTGGGACAGCTGGGAGCTCATGGGTGACAATCTCTCCCAGGAGATTTCATGCACAGACAGTTGTCCTCGGGTGATGGTCTGTGCTCTTCAGATGGCAGGAATGTGAGGCTGTGGGAGGTTGGCTGGGCTCCCTGTCGCCCTTTGCTGTAGTCATGTGCCATCAGGCTGTGCCCTGGGGCTGCCTGGCTTCAAGGTTATCAATCAGCAGAGCTGTGTAGCATGGGGTAGGAGGCCAGTCTATTTTCCGGTGAAGAGGGAGAGTGCCTGTGAGTGCCATTTGGTTGCAGTAGGAGCAGTGGACATGCCTCTGCCCAGCAAAGAGGTGCATCCTGCAGCCACCCTGACCCAGCTCAGCACTGCTGGCCCCTTTCATCCTGGAGTTTGTAGCTGTCACACTGCTGTCTCGGAGCTTAAATGTTTCCTGCATCCCTACCTGCCCAGAGGCTGCTTCCTTCCCTCCCACCCCATAGACCAACCCCAGCCCACCTTGCTTCTGTACCCTGCTCCTAACTCCTTCAGAGCTGCCCACCTGATAAGCAACGTCACAACGTCCCCCCTGACCCCTCCAATGCCTTTTTTTTTTAAATGTGTCCCTCTTCTCCTTGTTCTTGTCAGTGGCAATTTCTTCTGGTTTGCGTGGCTGCTCTGGTCACCCCTCACCTGCATCCCCAAGGGAATCATAGCTTCCAGTACATCCTGCAGATGTACAAACAGCTGGATGCAGAAAGCACTTGCCAAAATTCCTCCTCTGGATGAACCAAGACCAAAAAAAAGGCATGTCTAGGAAAGGCTTGCTCTATGCTAGTCCTATTTCTGTCAACTTCTGCTGACCTTCAGTAATTTTGTCTTTTTTTTTTTTTTTTTTTTTACACCTATCATGCATTTGTTTAAAAAATGAAAAGTTTTGGGAGGAGGAGAGTGAGCTAATTGGGCATTTGGGCCAAGTTTGTGAAAAGACCTTGGAACTTTGAAACAATTAATTTTGGACACAGCTAAAGATTTGATATGGGTGATTCTGGAATAGGACTCAAAAATTCTGAAAAATACAAATGATGTTTTTTAAAAAAAGCTGCCCTTACTGAAAACAAGAAAAATAGGAATATTTTTTCAGAGTGATCAAATATCTCCAAACTGTATGAGAGGTAAGTTTGGAAACAATGAAAAGGGTCAGGCTGGATCCAGCATAAACTAATTTTCTTAAAATCTGCTTAAAAATATTGGTTTGGGTTGAATCTTATTGGAGGCTATATAAAAATGAATAAATATCTCCCCAGCTCTACTTTACACAACAGTGGGAAATGCTAGAGGTGGATTTGCACAGTTTTGAATGGAGACAATCTTGGTTTCATAGGGTACAGAAAGAAAGAAAGAGACAGTCATAGCACTAAAGACTGTACAACTTCTAAAGAACAGAGGGAAAAAGAAATACAGAGGGAAAGGGTACATCCTGTCAACAAAAAGGAAGCCTTGGTAATATGTATTTGTTTTATGGTGATATGTTTTATTAATGACTTTTTAAACACTGTTTGGGCTTGTTTAAACACCAGTTTCATATAGATTTAACTAAATTGGTTTACAAAACAATTGAATTAAGTCAGGCAATCTCTTAGAGCACAAACACCTGTATCAGTTTAAGTGTTTATATTGGCTTAGCTTGTGTCAGTAAATCATCCTTCCTTCGTTGCCCGGCGTCTTCCCACGGCAGCCGTTTGATTGCATCGCAGGTGGCTTTGCCTCCCTCTTTCTCTCTGGAATTCGACCTCATCCCCCTGTAGCAGAAGAGCAGCAAGGTGGGAGAAGGATGGATTGACTGAGCCTTTCTCCCTGGTAGGCTTTTCAGAAGGTGGATCTCGAGGAGGAAAATGAGGCAGAGGGGAGGGCGAGGGGCTTTGCAGATGCAGTGCCTGCATCATCTCAGATATGCAGCTTGCAGCTGACTAGAGTACAGCGCTGCTTCTCCCAACAGCCATTTTAGTTGCAAGTGCTCAGATCCACGCAAAAAAAGGTGTTTTTTGTTTTTGTTTTTGTTTTTTTTTTCCCAAAAGTAAGCAGTGCATGTAAAGACATTACTTCATGTTTTGTACCTGTGCTGGCTAACTTCCCCCTGCCCCAAAAGTTTTCTGAAAATGTCCTTTTGCCGAGGTCACAGTGATGCTGCTGTTATTTAGCTGCCTTCAGCTTGCACTGAAGCAGGATTCCTCAGTGGCTTCTGCAGCGCAAGGCCCAGAGAGGCGCTGAGCAGCGAGTGCCCCTTTCAAACCAACCTTTGCTGATCAACATCCATTATGTTTTTTGTACCTCCCTGTGGTTTACTTGGTGCCGGTCCTGGCACGGTGACCAGGGTCCATGATGGAGCCACATGGTTCCCACCACCCGTCCTGGAGGACCAACTGCCTCGCACTCAGTGTGTCTTCTGGTGCATCAGCTGTGGGTGCTGTCCTTAGGGCATCTGGATGCAATGTCGCTGTGTGGATAAGGAGGGACTAGAGCTTTCCTTCAGTGCAACAAGAGTTAAATACGCCCTACGTAGCCATTCAATACAGAAGGAGGGAGGTGTTATGTCCCTAATCAGTGCCCAGGTAATATTTTTGCAGTTTTGATTTTGTAGAGACCTGGTTAAGGTTACCCCTGTGGTGCTGGGGTGGTGTCCCAGACATGAGAATGAACCTGTGCCGTCAGACTCCCCAGCCCTTCGGGACTCGGTGGGACCCTGGGGTGGGTGCAGGGTAGAAGGACCCTCCCAGACCACTAGTCCGGGAGAGCAGCCGGACAGCGAGGGGTAGGAGGAGCGGAGTGTGATGCCCTGTGTGCAAGCTCACCCTTCCAGCAGGATGGGCAAGGTGTGATGCCCTGTGTGCAAGCCCCCCCTTCCAGAAGCATCGGAGGGCCAGCCAGAGGAGTGGGGTGGAACATACGCAGGATGCCCCGGGCGCCCCACGCTGGGACAAGACCTGTGAGAAGGGTAACAAGGGGGGAGTG